>SNQJ01S0065103.1:0-10544 GCA_010110895.2 Picea sitchensis | reverse complement strand
CATAGCACCAGGAAGTTAGTGGCCTTATTACAGAGGTTGATCAGGGTTTCTAAGCTCAAAATCACTGCCAGATTCTTATTCCCCTGGTTGATTTCAACACTTTCACTGGTTGTTGGATAATTAATAATGTGAGTGTCTTGAAGCTTTCTAATAGAGTGGTGAATTAGTGAGATGATGGAAAAATATGATGGTAATATTGTGTTGTTTAGGGTTGATGATATGGATATTTTCAAAGGGCATAAGCTTGAAACTTCTAGCAATTGAATAGTATTGGTATCAACAACTAAAATGGGTTGATAAAATGTTCATGGTGGAAATTTGCAGTCTGGGATGGAGCGTTGGGTAGGTGCCAATGAATGAAGACTCCAAAAATATTGACAGAGGAATAACATCCAAGTGTTGAGCATTGAAATATCAAAATCTCGAGATTTCAAGTGTGAGATGAGCACCAAGCCTCTTTGAGTAAGACATTTCGAAAGATGCTTGTGAAATTTACACAGGATATACTGATTATGACACATGATATGCATACAGAATCGCCAAAACACTAAAACATGGGATTAGCTCGAAAGGTTCTGAAGCTGAAATTTGCTAGCAAATATCTAGCAAGTACACTGCAAAATTGCAGAGTCAACCAAAATCAATGCCTATTCGATTGAGCTGGGATAGATCGTTTCAAACCATCAGGTGGAATATAGGGACATATGTTTCACCATATACTCATGTAGCTAATATGTGATCAACATACATTTAATTATTCAAATAACTAAACCCTAAAATCTAGGAGTTAGTTTGAGTTTGTTGTAATATTAGAAAACTGAAGATATCAAACTCCTAGGATAAGGGAATAAGGAAATGGCTATATTTTGGAAGCTATTCAAGGTTAGAGGGTTTCGGTCCAGATGCTCAAGAGATATTGAGGAGTATACCCACTTGCTTGTAATCTTGAGGGACTGTGATGTAAATTTTTTCTGCCATGGAAGATTCATGAAAGTTGTTTTTATCAGAATGTGATTTCTTTGTTTTCAATTTCTTCTTTCATCTTATTTCTCGAATATAGTGCAAATTTTGAAGATCAAAGGATTTCCTTGGTTAATGGATCCTTGAGTAGTAGAGGATGTGCTGAAAATTCCATGTTAATCATTGTTTGTTCAATCACTTTTTAGTCCATTCCATAGAGATGATCTTTGTTTGTAGAAATTCATCTTTTTTTCATATTCTCCATTCCTCTACCCATCAACATATAATCTCTTGATCTGATAGTTAGCTTGATTTCCTTCAATATGGAGAGAGGTTATGACTCCATGCCCGATGTTGTAGTTCAATGATCTTCAGTAAGTTTTGTAATGTTCCCCAAATTTACCAAATATATTTTTTTTTTATTACGGACATTAATTATCTTTTTCTTCGAACAACTTATCTCGAAAGGCCTACTGTTATTATAAGTAGGTATTTATCATCACTATTCACTTTTTCAAGGTTTATGTTTCCAGTTATTGACATGAATTAACTATCATTATAACAGATTTTATCTCTGGTTTGTTTCCTACTACATAGTAGTTATATACTTAAAGGGTCAAGGTAACTTAGTTGTACCCCAACCTCTAAGATTCCCAACATATCTAACATAATCGTAATGGTTAGTAAAGTCCCACTAATAATTATGATCATTTCCCAATATCTATATATAAAGATATACACATATTAAATTTAGATTTACAGAAGAAGAAACCCACTCGAATTACAGAATATCCTTAAGCATAGACAGTAGCTATGTCATATAGGTCTAAACCATGTGAAGTCCAAATCGTAGAATTACATGCTTAAAGAAAACAAGGTTTAGTGCATCTATCATAGACTTGAAACCTTCTGAATCTTCACACTCTGGGCGCTTCTCAGTTTACGTGCGCTAACTCCTCTTCACTAGCCCCTTCATTCATATTCCCTTCTTTCCTTTTCCACATGTCTCCCGAGACTCCCGAGACTCCCTCGATCTATGGATTCATAGCTCTCCTCTGGATCAACGACTATCATTGAATCCACCTTTTCGGCCTCCGAGAGTTTCAACTCTCAACTCTACTCTTCTTTGCGTGACGATATCCCAGAGTGGAAGATATATTTCCACCTATCCCCTTGAATCCATGACTAGGGTCTCCTTCACGAATCTGGCCTTCGAGGATCTGGAATCTCAAGTCCATTTTTCCTTCTCCTTAAATTACGTTGAATCCTGCCATGTGTCCACTTAAATCGGACGACCTAGAATTGCTTCGGGTCTTTTCCTAGAGTCCATAGATCTTCACCACATATCCTCTATAGATATGACGACTCAGATTCACTTTGGGTGATCTAACAACTCAGATCTATTCCGCTTCTCTAAACTTCTGAGATCTCAAATATCAATCTCTCACCCCTGCTGACTAGGTATCTCCCGGAGTTCTAGATCTGGTGACACGTGCCCTCTTTCACATCGATGGCTCTCATCATTTCCAGGACTTCGGCCTTTGGTAATTTTAGGTTTCAATGGCCACGAGTCTTCGTAGTGAATCCTTTCGGATTCCATGATCTGGTGAGACCTTCCCAACCTAGATCGATGGCTAACATTCAGTTTGGTTGTTCAGGCTTCCGCTGTTTCAGTTCTCAAACTAAAAACTCTAGGGTAACTCTCTCCAGAGCTCCCAATCTGGTGACAAGTTTCCCCTCTCTAATCGACGACTCTCAGCTCTTTGGCTCCCTGGGCTACGATTGTTTTAACACTTCAACTTCTGCCTCCTTCTAGATCTCCCGACCCGTTGACATATATCCTTTCTGGATCCAACAGTTTAGACTCTCCTTTGGCAAATCAAGATTTCACGACTTGTGATTTCCAAGTTAACACTTCCTCCACATTCTCGACTTCCAAAATGCCGACATTTCGAAATGCCCAAATCCAACAACTTGCTCTTCTCTGGATCTAACGTTCCACATCTTCCCTTCGTGCATCGGGACTTCATGTTTCGCGAAGTTGGATGGGTGCTCACTTCCCTGCTTCCGATCCCTAATACCCCAAAATTATCCCTCAACAATCAATGGTCGATATCTCTCCTCAATCAACGACTCACATTAAATTGCGATTTCGTGTTTCATGAATCCTCACTACTTCGCCCTTTGACCTCTTCCCACTGCGAGTCAGCGAAATGTTGATCTCTTTCCCCGTGTCCCCTTTTGATGGATGATCTTGATGATTTCAGGATTTCGCATTTCGAAGTTTCACAGATTTCACTCCGCTTCTTCCAAATATTCTGATTTGTGAAACCCCGATACTTCCTCGCGACTAACCAATGTGGTAATTTTATGAGATCTAATGACTTGAAAGATTTTTTCTTCTCTTGGATGGATATTAACCCTTAAGATTCCTTCAATTATCTAACGACCCAGATTCTATTGAAAAATATATGGATCTACCCTAGCATACTATTATCTTGGTAGTTTTTATACTAGGCTCCTATTGGCAACTAGTTAAATTTATCTTCTATACTTAAATAAATGATAGAGGGGGAAATCCCTAGTGGAGATGATTTTTCCTAATCAATAGTTATGATCGCAAATGTTATGTAGAGTTTGAAGACTCACTTAAATAAGGGACCAACTCTGTAAAAGGTAATAGGTTTATTTATTTAAGTCCTTGGACATTTGTTCCTGTGATTAAAAAGGAAAAGAAACTGTAACCCCTTTGTTATAGTTAACATAGTTGGCTAAAAAGGAAATTGCTTACAATAATAGAAGCATATCTTCCTGTGTAATAGATGTTCATATAGCTCAGAGAATCTATATAGGTAACAACACATATACATATATAGTCCAATTCTAATATTCGTTCGAACTTCCATTTGGTAACTGTACAATTTAAACATTCCTTAATATCAGTCAGAGATCGATCCATTAATTTTTTTCTATTGTAGACCATAGATTATGTCATAGGGATAGGAAACTTTCACACCTTCATCAACAACAATACATACAATAGTTTTCTTAGCTCTACTCAAGAAACTTCCATACATTTATCAATGGTTAGCACATACAACAGTCATCCTTGAATCTACTCAATGCATAATTCAACTGTAAAGGACTAATCAATAATTCATTTCCTTCTACCCAAAAAGAAGATGTATTCTATCAGTCATTCATCCATAGAACATTTAACCAGAACTAAGTAAATACATTCTACCAATTATTAATCAACATAACGATCAACCAGGGAAGAGTAGAAGAACATATCTGAACAAATTGCTGGGACAACAAATGGAACAACCAAGTTCCACACAACCATAGAACATAACAACCAAATTACTTGTTTCGTTCACCCCCTAGCCTGACCATGAATCCATGGGGGAAAACCTCAAACTCCTCTTTTGCTACCATCCTCTTTCAGATCCAAATTCTCCTTTCTTCACACTCAGAAACAGTGCTCATAACAACAAGTCTGTATTTCTTTAGATCATAAGTTCTCCTTGCCTCACACTTAGAATTAGTGCTCGTAACAGCAAGTATGTCTTTTCCCCAGTATACTCGACAACGTCCTACCTCCTCACATATGTTATATATGCAAAAACATCTTGTGCCTAGGTCTTTTCCGCTTGGGAGTTTTCACAGATTTACAAATCCCTGATTTTCAGGGGTTTCCAATGGCCAAATCCTAGATTTTTCACTTCTAAAATTCATCCCCGAGGTAATTCAAGCCTGTTCCCCACTCATGGAGTCATGGTGAGTTGATTTCAACCTGGTTGTTCCATTTGTATCTCAACAATAAATATATAAATTATTTGTCTCTTACAAGTGTCATAGTGAAATAGTTAGTTGGGAAAATCAAATATTTGACCAACCAGTCACAATAATTAATTACAATTAACTAAATTCCCAATTTGGAATTTCCATAAATGGCAATAATTTTCCAAATTTGAATTTGCCAAAAACGAAAATAAATTCCTAAGTATTTTCAGTCTTCAAAAATAATTTATTTTTGGGGATATTACATCCTTTCCCCCTTCAGTACAACATTGTCCTCAGTGTTCGTTCCTTTCTCAGAACAGGGTTGGATAATATTTCTTCAAATCTTCCTCCAATTCCCAAGTAGCCTCCTCAGGAATAAAGTATTTCGATTGCACTTTTACCTGGGCAACGACTCTATTCCGTAGTGTTATTTCTCTCCTGTACAGAATGCGCAGAGGTTTCGCTTGGAACTCGCCTTCTGATTCCACCTTCACCATGTTACAATCTATCATGTGAGTAGGATCATGAACACAATTTTTTAACAAAGAAACATTGAAATACATTATGAATTTTCAGATTTGCAGGAAGTGCAGGTTGATATGCCACATGTACAATTCGAGCTAATATCTCGAAAGGGCCACAAAAACTTGGTGCCAACTTGGCACATCTTCCTATCTCTAATGAACTTCTTCTTTCTTTGACTTTTGAATACACATGGTCTCCAACTCGAAAATTTTGGGGTCTTCTTTTCAGGTTCGCGTAACTTTTCTGCCGGTCCTATGTCTCTTTTAAATTATGCTGTACATTTTTTACCATACTCTCCATTTATTGGATCATTTCTGGTCCCACCACAGGTCTGTCAGCTAATGTATCCCAACTAATCGGAGTTGTACACTTTCTGCCATACAATACTTCAAAGGGGCTCATCTTAGCCAACGTCTAGTAACCATTATTGTATGCAAATTCCACCAATTGTAGGTAGACTTCCCAATTACTTGGTTTCATCCTTACGTACATTTGTAGCATATATTCTATGATTTGATTTGTTCATTCAGTCAGTCCATTCATTTGTGGATGATAGCTTGTGCTGAAATTCAAGTTAGTATTAAACCCTGCAAACAATTATTTCCAAAAAGTAGATGTAAATTTTACGTCTCTATCTAAAATCACTATTTTTGGAGTACCATGCAGTCTAAAAATTTCCTTCATGAGTATTTCAATGATGTTAATAGATTTAAAAGTAAACTTTACAAGAATAAAGTGTGCAGACATACTACCATAATTGAATCATTTTGTTTTTGAGTTCTAGGCAAACCTGTAATAAAATCCAGTGATATAGTCACCCATTTCCATTCTGGCACAGGTAGAGGCTGCAATAGGTTGGATGGATGTTGATGTTCAACTTTCAGTTGTTGAGAATATGGGCACTTAGATAAGTATTCTGCTATCTCGCTTTTCATATTAGGCCAGTAAAATAACTTCCTTAGTGTTGTTACTATTTTTTGGTATCTGGGATGACCAGAATATGGTTTCTTGTGTACTTCGTCCAAAATAGTTGACTTTAATTCAACAAAATCTAGTATATATAATCTATTTTTAAATCTTAGAATACCATTTTTTTCCAAACTCAAATTTGTTTTATCTAAATTTTTTGCATTATTTCATAAATCTGCCACTTTTTTAATGTAATTTTCATCATTATTACTTGCAGCCCTAATCCTCTGCTCAATATCACTTTCAACCCTACTAATGTTTATTTCAAACAACCCATGAATTCTTCTACTTAAATCATTAGCCACCTTATTTTCCTTACCCTTGATGTGTCTTACCTCGAAGTCAAATTCGCTCAAGAAGGCCAGCCACCTTGCTTTCCTTGCATTGAGGTCTGGTTGACTAAACAAAATTTTCACACCACTATTATCAGTCAATAACAAAAATTTTCTACCCATTATATAGTGTCTCCACATATTTAAAGTGTGTATTACAATTGTTAACTCTAAGTCATGAGTGACGTAGTTTCGTTCATTCTCTTTTAGTTTTCGGGACTCATAAAAAATAACGTGCCCTTCCTGAGTTAGGAAACCTCCCAAACCTTCTTTACTCACGTCCACATAGACTTTGAAGTCTTTGTCCAGATCTATTACCTTTGAAATGGGTGTGGTTGTTAACAATTCCTTTAACTTATTAAAAATTTCCTCACATTTTTGTGACCAGTTAAACTTGGTTCCCTTCTTTTGTAATGATGTGATAGGGTATATAATCTTGGATAATCCCTCTATAAATCTGCCGTAATATATAGTGATTCCCATGAATGACCGGATGTCCTCTACGTCCTTAAGGATCAACCATTCCATGATGGCTCTTATTTTCTCAGGGTCGACAACAATACCTTCTTCATAAATTACATGTCCTAGGTACTGTATTTTCTTTTAATAAAAGTCACACTTGTCGAATTTAGCATACAGTTTGTGTTTTCTTAAAGTTTACAGTTCTATCCTTAGGTGTTCTTCGTGTTCTTCTTCTGTTTTAGAATACACTAGGATATCGTGAATAATTACAAAAACAAACTTATCCAAGTACTAACTGAAAATGTTGTTCCATTGGACAGATAAATGTTGTTGGTGTGTTAGTGAGTCCAAATGGTATAACAACAAATTCTTAATGTCCGTATCTCATTTTGAATGTTGTTTTACTTATGTCCCCATCTTTTATTCTAACCCGATGATAACCAGATCTTAAATCCAATTTAGAAAAAAAAATTGCCCCACCTACTTGATCGAATAGATCATTGATTCTAGGTAAGGGGTATTTGTTCTTAACAGTCCTTTTGTTTAATTCTCTTTAATCAATGCATAATATTAGAGTTTCGTATATCTTTTTAACAAAAAGGACTAGTGCTCCCCATGGTGAGACACTTGGCCAGATGTATTCCTTGTCCAATAGTTCTTGTAGTTGAATCTTGAATTATGTTAACTCGGGTAAACTCATTTGGTAGGGTGCCTTAGATATAGGAGATAAACCATGCAGTAGTTCGATAAAAATGTCTATCTCTCTCATGGGGGCAATTCAGGTATCTCATCAACACGCACATCTCTAAAATCATGGAAGAAAACAAAATCCTCTAAGTTAGGTTTGTTTTGTTTTTCCAACATATTTGTCACTTGGATATCATAAATCTGACAACCTTTTCTCATACACTTCTTAAATTGCATTGTTGAAATCTGTCTAACTGAGATTGGTTTTTATATGCCTTGTATTGTCTTAACAGTGTCGTTTTCGTCTTTATAATTGAGTGATTTTTTCATAACAATCTAAAACTTCTTTATGCCTTTCTAACCAGTCCATCCTGATAATTATATCATAAGATCCTAACGATAGAATATTTAGATTTATCTTTGTGTTTTGATCACCTAAACTGAACTCACAGTCGGAAATAAAATCAGATACGTTTCTTTTTGTTCTTGTTTCTAGTTGTACTAGAAAATATTTTTCATGTCTTATTTTCTTAAGTTTATTTGAATCCACTACAACAGGAGCAATATAACTCAAAGTAGCTCCTGGATCAATTAAAAAAGAAACACGAGTATTGTTAACTTTACCTTCAACTTCCACTACAATGGACTGGTAATCAGCTTGTCGGTCGTCCACGACTATATTGATTCTATGTAAGCTTCTTCCCACATCTACCACTATAGAGGCTTCTTGTAGGTTTTGAACTATAGTCTTGGCTCCAAAATTTAAACGTGGACAGTTTCTCCTTAAGTGAGGTTCTCTACATTCCCAACATTTTAACGATTCTCTGGGGCTGTCCCCAAACTTCTTTGTTCCTAGATTAAATGGTTTACCACCTCCTGAAGTATTCTAGTTATTGGAGTGAAACTCTTTCCTTGGAAAACTCTTTGCTACGTTCCAGAAAGGGGCCGGTCAATATCCCTTCTTTTGTTGGTTCATTTGGTCTTGTTTCTAGTCTTTCCAAGCCTTGGGAAATTATGTTCGCTATTTGTATTGGTCGTAACACATTCGAGCCTCCCTGAAAAATTCACTTAAGGACATGGGGTTATCGAATTCGATTTTGTCCTTATAGGACCATGGTAAACAACTTAGGAACCACTGGATTTTTACTTTTTCCTCCCGGATATAAGGCATGAACCTTAATAATTCCAGGAATTTGTTTATTATGTCATCCATAGTCATTTGACCAAATCATAGTTCATAAAACTCCTTGGTTTTTATTTAATAGTAACTTTCAGATAAATATTGTTTATTAAAGTATTTCTTAAAATCCTACCACTCCATTTTTTTTTTCCTTTAGGCCCTTGGCCAACTTCAGGTCTTGCCACCATATGCTTGCCTTTCGTTTCAGATTATAGATGGTCATTCTAACCTTCATATTGTTGAAATAGTTGTAGATCTGGAAATAATTTTTTATGTCTAGTAACCATGCTTCAACTTCCTCTCCTGTCTTGGATTCCCTGCCAAAGGTGGATGGTTTGTTTTTCTTAAAATATCCCTCAATATGGTCCACCTGTTTCCTTTTTCTTCCAGTGGTTGTTTTATCTTCTATTGATGGTGTAACTTCGGAAGAGCTGTCCCCTTTTTCCTTCAGGACCAAAATTTTTGGAGGCCCTTTTACTGACCTCTTCTTCCTCATTATTGTCCTTCGGGCTCTTATTTTTTACTATGCTATGCAACAATACTTCATTTTTTTCCTGTTGTTCTTGTTGTGCCTTTTTCAGTTTTTCATTGTCTTCTTTGAAAACTTGCAGTTCCACAATCAGATTCCTCATGGTTTCTAGGACCTCGATAGGTGAACTTACGTCACTATTCTACCTCAGATATTTAGGAGGTCTTTTCTTAGGATTCTACTTGAGTCTAATCTCAGCTTCATTCTGTGCTGCCATGATCACAACAGAAATAATTTTTTTATGTTTGTAACAGTAATTGTTTTTGTTAGTTTCTTCATAAATAAGAAAACATATGTTAAGCAAACATTTTTGGCCTTGTCTAAGGTCCAAGTGTAGTAACCTTTGCGCTGATACCATATGTAATATGCCCCAAATTTACCAATTTTTTTTTCTTAGGGACATTAAATATGTAAGATCCTAACTAACAGAACCTAAAACTTAATACATTTAAGTTTAAAATTTCTTTCAATGTATAAGCAATTTCATTAATCAACATATAAGCATATTCAAAAACATTATGATAACCACATAATACATCATAATAATATTTACGAGCATATTATAAAAAAATTCCTAACACAACAGAATAATGAAATTGCTTACCTTGAGCTGATGCTAATTGTTGTTCCCAACTATGTTGTCCCCAAATCTGCTGATGCACTGCCCAAAATCATCTAACCAATCAGCCAGCTAGGAATAGATCCTCTTCGAATCCCTATCTCCAGGATTTCATAAGGATTCCTGGCCTGTGAGCCCAAAACTCCCAGCAACTGATGCTCCCCTTTAATAGTCCACCCAAACTCCAAACTTGAAAAATACAGTCCCTAATATCCAATAATGATTCCTTTTCCCAAAATTCCAAAAGTCTTCCTGTCGAATGCTCTGCCCCCTCATATCCTCCCTCCCATTCACCGCTTCCTCCCGTCATTCAATGCCACCCACCTTATCCCTCCATTTAATACCTTATCCCTCCATTCAATGCCTTATCGCTCCATTCGACGCCTTATCCCTTCGTACGTTAAGTATTCTATTAAATAAATTAAAAAAATTTAAGCCTTTAATTCATTACCCAAACATTAAATGAGTTAATTAATTAATTAATCAACATATATT
>SNQJ01S0065102.1:45622-60964 GCA_010110895.2 Picea sitchensis | reverse complement strand
ACATGATATTTTTATTTGAACGTGTTCAAATTTATATTCAATCTTCAATCATTTTCTTGAGAGATTTCAAGTTAACAAGTTCTTGTCTTGTGGAGGTTTTTTTGGTATGTTGGAATCCAAGATGTAAATAGATCAATCCAATATGACGCCAGTACAATACATGGGACACGAAAAAATACATTCAGTTAAAAAAAAAAAATTTCAAAATGTGTTTGCATTTGATAGAAGAAATGAGTCTTGTTTTTATTTAGTTTGGATAGAGGACACATAATCCATAGATATTTGGGAAAATGAAAATGCAGAATATGTTAAATCTTGGAGACATATCGAACTTAATGTAAAAGGGAAAATTCCACTTGCAATCTCAGAGGAGATGGAATCAAATGAAACTATAGTGTCAGTTGATGGTGATAGAGTTTCTGATCTTCTTAGAGAAGGTAATTTTTATGTTTATTTTTTTTCAAATAACTTGTATATGTACTTGTGTGATAATATAACACAAACTATTTGTTGTCCAATATATCCAATTATTTGCAGGAAATGTCTTTTCCATGGTTGCCCCTATAGACAACATTGAAAACGTGAAATATTATTTGATGCGATGCACAAAACACAAGATGAGGCTATTAGAAGATTTTGATGATATCATTTTTATATATAAAAGAGGATCCATTTTATTGAAAGGAATTTTTTTTCAAGAAATCCATCAAACCGATACTCATGTTCACTTTCAAGACGACCAGTCAGATGTCACAGGTTGTTAATATAGTAATTTGGTATGTGGAGCACGCATAAAGTTAATAGAAGTTCAATAAAAAAAAACTAATGTTAGAAAATGGAAAATGTCCAATGTCGATCATAAACAAATAGTTGATAGAATACCATTATGATTTTTTTAAACAAGTGACACATATACATTCCAAATTTTTTTATTTTGCATTGAAAGTACATGTATTTATGAATATCTAGGATTCTAGTTCATCATTTCTAGTTTAGTTTAATTTCATGGTCCATTCAATTAAGAAAAGTTGTATTTCCTATGAATTATAATGTTTATCAAACCTTATTTACAACTTCAGGGAAGAACCTATAGATTGTATCTAGGGAACCTAAATTGACCTATATTTTGGATGATTATACTTTAATCCTACAAATTATCCAAATCATATACACAAATCCTTTAATGCATGTAACCAATTTACTACATATAGGATAAATGCGTTCAATATTTGCAATTTCGTTGTTCAATGTTTTTTAATATGAAAATGATAACTTCATATCAAAACTAGGACCCATTTCCATGTCAATATAAGAGACTATTGATGGCTTAGAAAAACTTTAAATTCTGATAAATTTTAATGAAGAACGCTTACTTATATTAAATTTGATAACTTGTTTTGGCTATTTTCATTGTTGGACTTGTATTAAATTTGATGACTTGCTTTGACTGTTTTCAACCATAATTCCAAATAACATATGTATAAAAAAAGTATGTATAAATTTTAACTCTTTCTGTTTTTTATTTTGTTTTACGAGCATTATATAAATTAAAGTTGAATTGAACATCTATTTTATTTTGATTTTTTTTTTTTAAATATTGTTCTCAAAATTAAAGAAGAGTTAAAAACATCTCTTTCATTTTGAGATTTTATTTTATTAAGGATATATGAACTTTGAGGTGAATATCTCTTCTAACTTTGAGCATTTTTTTAATGATTGTGAGAAAATTAAAGAAGAGTTGATCATCTCTTCCATTTTAAGGTTTTATTTTATTGTCACATCAATTTGAGCATTTTATTTTATCATTATCACACAAACCAAAAAAGAGTTGAACATCTCTTCTATCTCAATATTTTATTGTATAAACATTACATATAATTAAGTTGGATATCTCTTCTATCTTGATAATTTTATTTTTATTACTATTGCATCAATCAAAGAAGAGTTGAACATCTCTTCTATCCTAGATTTGAGAGCATTGACTTCTTTAAGTGGTAATTTTTTTTTTTTTAAATTAATATTCTAACTAAAAAAAATTTAAAAATCTCTTCCACTTGTTGTAATAACACTTTAACAATAATATTGTATATATACCAATATCTGCATTCTAATGATTAAGTTGATTTTCATTTAAAATTTGAAATTATTTAAAAATTTATTTTAATAGTTAAGTTGATTTTCATTTAAACTTATTTAGAAGTGTTGATCATTATAATTAAATTGCATATTGTAATTAGTAGATCTTCTCTGACAAAGTTAAGGAAATTAATACAACCTTTCCTAAAGTCAAGTGAATCACTGACCCTAACAAAAATGTGAGTTTATGTGAATAGTACTAAACCATAGCCTGCAAATCGTTTTACTAATGTAATTCACTTTCATACATCTTATCTGAGTTGTATAAGAGGTATGTGTTTTTCCTTGGCATGTATAAAACAAAATTATTGAATGCATACCTCCTCCTTTGAATTCCACATTGGTTACCTTCTTCCAAAATCAAACACAAGTTTTCTGAAAGAAAATTGGTAGACCATGAAAATTTATTCCTTTTAGTGCAGTTCATACGAGCATACACTTTGCATGGTTTAAAGTGTTTTCTACTACCATATATTCTCAAATATGTTTTGAATGGTTTAAAGTGTTGTCTGCTATCATATATTCTTAAATAGATATGCAATGATACAATCTTGTTGTTTGATAGTTCACTTTTTTCTTGTCCATCTATTGGGTTTGCATATTCTTAAATATATAAACAATAACACATTATTGTATTATTGTCTTTGCATATTCTTAAATATATAAATAACAACACATTCTTGTATTATTTCACACACAAAAAAAATTATTTTCATTTATTTAGTAGATCTCATATGCCTATATTTCCTTTAATTTTTTTTATTAGTTAAGTTCATCTATGTAACCAACAAGGTCATTAGTAACTAGAAAATAAAAATTAATATAAAATTATTGCCAAAATTATTAGATGATATGTCAATAGAATCATATTTTCTCATATTTTTAATATTTATTTTAATTAATCTATCTTTATCTCATAATCTATTGTCAATAAATTAGTTCAATCTATTTTCTTATCATAAATATTTCTTTTATTTAAATAATCTTCCAATTAAAATTATATTTAGAATTGATCCTCCTTACAAAACTATAAATAAATTCCATATCATTCTATCCTACAAAATGAGTGGAGTTTTTTATTCATACCCTTCATAACAATTTTTTATACATACCCTTCTTTCTATGGTTGAAAAACACTTGAAAAAATTATTTATTTATAAAAAGGGTATGTATAAAAAATTCCATATCATTCTATGACTATTTTCAACCATATTTTATCTTTGTTTTTTAATATTCCACACTGAACATAAAAGAAAGAATTTAAATTAATAAATAGTAGGATAGGCCCAAGAGTTTATCTTTATGTTGAATTTTGTCAGTCCACAATGAAATATGTTGAATTTTATCAGTCCTCATAGGCCCAAGAACAGTCCACAATGAAATATGTTCAATTTTATCATGTGTTTTTTAACAATCCACAATGAACATAAAATGAAGCATTTAAATTAATACATAGTAGAAAAGTATTTAAGAGTTTGATGCTTAATTTAATGCATTGTAAAAAGGAGAATATACAAAACATTAGTTCATAACTAACAACTTTGCCACTTTTTTTACTTTGAGAAATCAAATATGAGACAATAAATTGATTTTTTGAATTTCAAAATTATGATATATATATTTATATATAATCAAGGCTTGAATAGTTACATTGTAAAATACATAGGTTCCACATCCATTTTAAAATGATAACAAAAACTAAGACATTTAACTCCAAATTCTGGACTCTAAGCCATTGCTTTAAGATAAATCACTTCATACCTGCATTTCAAACCTGCAAAAAGAACAAAATTCAAAGATTAAAAGTTTACAATTCAAACATGCGAAATAAAACAAAATTCAAAAATTGTGATTAAAACAAAATTGAGATACATACCAAAAGAGTTAAGTCTCATCCTCCAACATACTCTTTCCCACAAAATGTATTGTAAAAATATTTTCCACCAAATATAATTTAGACATCTGTAACAATAAAAAACAATAATAATAAAAAAGAAATAACACATATTAGCATATATATTGTAACTAAATATTAAATAAACAATAAGAAGTAATAACATACCCAACCAAAGTTAAACAGATTTAATATAGTTACTCTCCACATTAAGCATACATGATTTAAACAACTTGTAAAATCTTATCTAATATTTAAAGAGAAAAATCGTGTTCTTGGTAAAAACAAAATTGTGATTTAGACTTAGATAATAATCTGAAAATAAATATAGAATTGTGTATGAAGAAAATTCACAAATCTCCATATTAAGTCATTTTTCCAATGAAATACTTATCTCCTCGTGGATAAAGTCCCAAATCCTTCAGGTGAAATTCTCCTTGTGGATAATGTCTCAAATCCTTCAGGTGAAATTCTCATCCCAGGTGATGTTATTTGATCTTATTTACTCAACAATAAAATACTAATCTCCTCAATAGTAAAATACTTATCTCCTCTTCTCCGGTGGTCATATAGTCAAATTCCATAATGCCCTTTCAAATTAAAAGACTCATAAATATCCATATTAAGGCATTCTTCCAAAAAAATACTTATATCTATGAAAGTTCAAAAATCTTCATTTTAAAAACCATTCTTTCAAAAAATACTTATCTCCTCTTTCTGCGGTAGAATAAATATTCTCATATAATCTTTCATGTACATGAATAAAACACAAATCTGCACATGTATATTAAGTCATTCTTCAAAAACCATTTAAATCTTTCATCTTTGGGATGTGTTTATATTACATATAATCAATTGGTCTTTGAAATTATGTGTGAGCTAGCTCACATATACAATATGTGTGATATAGCTCACATATACACATGCATAGCTTATTTGTAAATATACTTGAATGTTGGTATATATGTGTGAGCTAGCTCACATATACATATGCATAGCTTATTTGTAAATCTACTTGAATGTGGGTTTTTGTGGTTAGTAACCAATTTAGTTAAGATTTTGACAATACCGTGGCAAGAAGGAATTCACTTCGTTGTATGTAGAAAACACAAATGTCCATACTATGCCATTCTTGGATAAGAAAACAAGGAATGCAATCGAAGAAAAATTAGAAACTTTCCCTTTTCTGTTTCTGATGTGGGATAGATTCTGTTCTCAAATAATCAAATGTTCAAGTTCAAAATTAGGTCTTCATCATGATCTAAAATTAAATAAGTTTGAATGAAATTCAATTAAGACAATGATAAGATTATATAGGGGTTCTATATATTTCAAAATAATTGATCAAAGTGTTGAATAGAAACTTGGCTAAACTCAAAATTTTATAAAAGTCAAAAACATACATTTATGAATAATAATGAATGGATGCATCCTTTTCAAATATGGGTGTTTCCTCCTCTTCCTCCTCAATCCCAATCTCCCTCTCAAGCACACTCTCAGGTACTCTCTTCTCCACATTACCCTGTATAACACATTTCAAATTTGAAAACTTGAAAAACTAAATTTAACTGATTATAACACATTACATTTAAATGATTTTAACACACTAAATGAGATGTGTGAACTCCTAGCCTCTTCAAACTCTCCAAATGAGAATTGAGACAAGCCTCCCCAAGTAGTAGGAGATGTAATAGGGATCTGTGAACAACACAACTAAGAACTAAATCTAGTATTCAATTCATTCATATTTATAAAAAAATATATAAATTTTGTTGATCTCTTATTCAAAATATTGGAGAATGAACAACTAAAGTGCTCATTTGAGGATATTAGAAAACACATACCTGATTCAACCCATCCAAATTTAAACTTGTGGAATCAAGTCCCCTACTTACTAGAGATTCATTTATCATATCTCAAAATTGCAATTAATGACAATAACAACTCGAATATTTCTATAGATACAATGATATCTAAATCTAGAATTAGAAGTAAACTATCCTGACATTTGTCAAACATTTATTAACTAGAACACATACCAATGTGTTGTTCAAGTCATCATTATGAACGACCTTCTTCCAACCATCACAACAAAACTTTGCATAATCATTAACATCTTCTACTGACATGGTATATAACTCTGCATCCGTTTTATAAACAAATATGGTCTGGGAATTGGCTTCCGCTCATTGACGGTTCATGTCAACATCAAATCCATAAAAAAATGATTCCAAATTTTCCCCGATTACATTCCTAGCCTCTTTTCCAACCTCTGATGTAGCTCACAAATATGAATGTAAAGAAAATGTTCATGTTGGGAGAGGTACTAAAGGTTGTGGAGGCCTCAACAGTGTTGCATTTCTATATGCCCATTTGCGATAATATGTCTGTCATTTACCGGTACCATAATAATTGGACGGTAGACTAGTATAATCAAGGTGCATGTGCAGGAAAAACTCTTCATAAAAGTGTCTTGTAAAATAGTGTGGAATCTCATTGTTCCACGACAATTTCCCATATGCCACCAAAAATATGTTATACATATGTCCTGCAATGTTAGGGTGCTTAAAATATTTTACCTTCAACATCTTCCACTTTTGCCCATCTTTGAAGTTGAACATCGAAATTGCGTCATTTTTTGAAACTTTATTTTTTACTGCCTCTCATTTATAAGGGCCCATCACCTCTGAGTTTCACCGCCTCATTGGATCGACAAAACTGTCAGTGGTTCGCCCCATCTTTTGATATGCATCCATAAAGTTTTGCAATGAATGCAAAACAATTTGTAATCTTTGTTTACTCTCCTAAGGGAGTTCCAAGACCACCAAATCATTTTCCAACCTTATTTTAACACTTGAGTATCTCTCAAGGGTCATTGTTTCAGTAATCCCTTCTTAGGGAAGTTCATCATCAACATCTGAAGGATAGGTGGATGTAGGCATGTAATCTTTTGTTTCTTGATAACACGACCTCCTAAATCCACCTTCACCCTCTGCACCAACATTAGAATATTCGTGACAACCACTCTCTCTTTCATTGCCGTTCCTTTCTCTAAACTCATTGTATACACACATATTTGAAAGTAATTACAAAATTTAACTTGACATCAATTTAAATACACAAAAATAAACAAAATCAAAGAAAATTACCATAAATATTTTCTTGTCCTCAGATATTCGCTACATTCTCAGGTGTATGAGTATCAATGCGCAACCTATCTAATAAGGTTGCATCCATACTACTTTCATGAGAACATTTTGCAGTTGATCTATTCACAGACTCGTTTGAAAATCTTCTCTGACAAGATTGTTGTTGGTCACTTGGAGTCTCAGTCGAAGAAGGAGTTTCTCTCCTTCCTTCTTGGGAGAGCCTAAAGCATTTGCGAGGAATGTTTGGAGAATCTCGTGTCGACATTGATCCTCAATATCTATCCTTTTGAAATTCATGAAAATGTAAGCACAAGAAAAGTATGAGTTAATATCTCTAACATTGACCAACATAAATTATGAAGAATGAAATCAAATAAGACAAAATTAATATAAATGTTATTTATGTTAGACACAATTATAATAGGGTGATGCATAACTCCACTACCCATTCCCATTTCAAATATATTTTGGTTCTTTAATATTAGCACAAATAACCTTGTTAAATCCACCAATAGTACATGAGTCAAAGTCTGGTAACAGAGTAGCAGTTATCTATATGGGAAATCGGATTTCATGTATCCAACAGGTATGGAGCATAGTCCATGAAAATCAACGATTAATTTTATGCTATGTTTGGTTGGATGGAATAAATCTTCCATATACAAAGAAATGGCACTAAGTATCCAGAGGTTTGTATTACACTTTGAGGGGGCATTAATAGAGAAAATGTATTATATGATTGCATGTTGTTGGGATTTTGTTTATGACGAACCCTTTTATATACTAAGTGTTTGTGATTATATGATTTGGCGTTGCTCAACATGTGTTTATATGTGGTTATAAATCATTTTTTATATTCTTATCGACCTTCTTCCAATGACCTCGTCAATACAGGGGCTGAGAATGGCCTCTCAATAATTTTGGTAGATCCATCCTGTCAGAAACCCCGTGGACAACCAGGACTTGGCCAGGTGATTCCAATGCTTGTGTAAATACAAAGGGTATTACATCACCATCTTCAACTAGTTTCTTATCCAAAGGTTAATAGAAGCTCATCTTCAACTAAATGCTTCTGTAAATACAAAGGGTAATGGATCATTAACAAGGTTCAATGATCTATTAGCTCAAATGCTTGTGTAAATGAGGCTTTGACATGAAATATTGATGTCATTTATCAATTGCTATGATTAAATGACAAACCAACATGTTTCTCTCCCAACCATTGAGTGGCTATCTATAGTAAGAGACCATGTAAACTCTTTTATGTAAGTGAAGGTTTTTTGTAGTATGTAAACTCTTTTATGTCTATATTAGAATTTATTATCCAAAATGAGGTATTTGTTATAATTATTCCTTTAGTCAAAGGGTCACTACAATTGCAAAATAACACCAAAGTGGGAGACTGGTTCCTTTTTTAGCAGTTTACTATGATAAGAGTCTATGGTTTGGAAGAGAAGCCATATCAAAATTGAGTGATGAATTTGGTTGTTCTAGAGACTGAAAAAAGTGAAATTCAGTCAATTGCTAACTAAATCACCAAGCATATTACATTAAATGTTGATCGGATGAATTTCAAGGAAAAACCAAATGTACACGAGTGTATATATTCTGGAGGTTGAGGGAATGACTACAGTGAATATACTACCTAAGTTCCACTGTTTGTTTTCTATTTGATGTGTTATATTAATAAAGATTTTCCATAACATATTACAATTTAATATGTCATAGCATATTATAATGTAATATTTCATAACATATATTACTATATAACATATTACATTGTAATATTTTACAACATATTACAATGTAATTACATGTTATATTGTAACATATTATTTCCTAGTAGTATTGTCACACCCTGAGAATCAAACCTTCATAAGATTTGACTTCTGCAAGTTCTTGGCAAATACAATGCACCAACATTTTTTAGATTTTAGGGGTACCAAGTCATTCAGGTACCAGTATCACTTTTTCCATATGTTAATCCATCAAAACTACTCACATCTAGGTTATTTTAAGTCTAGGATGGTGAATGATCATCTAGCATGTTGCTCGTCCAAACATTCACTGGTTGCCTATGGTATGAGAACATGTCACCAATAAAGGTTTTTTGCAGTTTGTAAACTCGTTTATGTCTGTATTAGACTTTATTATCCACAATGAAGTATTCGTTATAATTATTCCTTTAGTCAAAGGGTCACTACAATTGCAAAGCAACATCAGAGTGGGAGACTAAATATGTATTCTTATAAGTTATTTATTAATGTCTAAATATGTATGTCTATAGTATATTTATTAAATTTAAATATGTATGTTTTAAAAGTTTTCCATTGTATGTAAATTTTACAAATATTCCTTTACAAATAATAAGATAGGCAGTAATGTACAACAAGAAATACCAGAATCAACAATCTATAAAATAATATTTATAACTTATGATACTCTAATATTACTATATGTAAAAATGGATTTATAAATTTAATTCCTAAAAATTTGTAACTTTTATAAAATAAAAAACGTTTGAAATAAAAACATGGACAATTTGAAATTTTTATGAAATTTTTATAAAATACAAAACGTTTGAAATGTCTGTGACTTTGTAGAGGTGATCATCAAAATGATGATATTATTAGGGAAATTCGTTAGGAGAAATAAATAACCAAAAAAACAGAGGTGATATTAAAAACACAAAGAGTATTAAGTTGTTCGCAGAGATAAATTATTTGAAAACGTGGGTGGAGATTTATCAATCCAGAATGCATGGATTGTCATTCAAATCAAAGGTTTATAATTCACAATGCATATTTTATCAATAAAAACACAGAGATGTACCCAAGTTCAAGCAATTAAAAACACAGAGAGAAATCATAGTTTTAATCAATCAATACGCAGAGGTACTCGTTCATAAGAAGGTGCAAATACTAAACATTCAACTATGAATCAATCAACTCAGAGATAAGTAAGGGATAGAAAAAAAAGAAAATTGATATCCTTCACTCATCATTCATGCACATAAAAGAATGAAATTTGAATCTATAGATCTTTAAACATTGAAGTGACGACCATCGATCTAGCTCCTGGCCGACTGCTTAACCACAGACTGATGACTAAATAGATAAGGAACAGAATATAAAAACACAATCTTTTCATAATAATCAATAAAACCCACACAGAGAAGTCATTGAAATCATAAGTTGGGTTCTCCAAGGGATTGTCATTAAAATCAACAATTTATCATTCAAAATGCATAGGTTATCAATAAAAATGTAGATATGTACCCAAGTTCAAGTAATTAAAAACGCAGAGAGAAATTAGAGTTTTAATCAATCAAGACGTCGAGGTAATCATTCATAAAAGGCACAAAGACTAATAATTCAACCATGAATTAATCAACTCAGAGATAAGTAAGGGATATATAACAGGGAAAATTCTTATCATTCACTCATCATACATGCACAGAAAAGAAGAAAATTTGAATCTATAGGTCTTTACACACCAAAGTGACGACTGTCGATTTGGCTCCTGACCGACTTCTCAAGCATGAACTAATGACTAAAGGGATAAGGGACATAATATAAACCCACAATATTTTCATAATAATCAATAAAACCCACACAGAGAAGTCATTGAAATCAGAACTTGGGTTCACCAAGGGAAATCAATTCAGAAAACCAACAAGCAAGGGGATTACAAATACAAGTTAATAATTTATTAATGGTAGGAATGAAAAACGTATCTTTAAGCCCAATTTATTAAATTCCCTAGAGTATAGGACAATCCTTTGAGACTTATCCTTCTTTTTTACTAATATCACTAGAGAAGAGAATACATTCTTGTTGAGATGCATGATTTAAACTTCTAACATGTCTTTAACCATTTACTCTGTCTCACTCTTTTGAGAATATAAAAAGCAATAAAGTCTAACAATGACTAGATAACTACCCAAAATTAACTCAATAACATGTTCATAATCTTTGACAATGGTTGAATCCACTAATACCACATATATATTCCTTATAACATTTGTTTAAGATTCATTAAAAGTTCCCTATGGTTGGATCCACTAAAAAAATGTATTAGAACATTTCTTTAAGATTCCTTAAAAGTTCCCTATGGTTGGATCCACTAACACCACATATAATGCAATGCATTAGAAACCCCAAAACAAATAGTTTAGTCTTCATAACCTCACACACCCACTAATAACATCAACATTCTTTAATCACGATGAGGTGAAGGTATTGCATGAACATGGATTATATGCCATTGATAAACTTTCCATTAGCATTGTTTATGTCATTGAGTTTTTATCCTAATTCCTTTATTGTAATGTTACATGGGATGGGTATGAGGGTTGTTCGTATTCCTAATATAAATTAAGATGAGGTGGAGAAAATGTAATATTTGTGAGGCTTAGTTGGAGTTAGAAATATAGATAAAATATAGTCCTATAAGGTAGAAATTCACGTTGATTGAGAGCAATCATGACAATAATTTCAAATGTAAGTGCATCATAACCTATTGTAAACATATTAATGTTAGTTTTAATGGTATATATATTTTGAAGAAGATGCAAATGAGTGTCTTAATTGTCACAAAATTTATGGTGGTAATGAAGCCTATTTGTAACATCCCGCTCTGGCGCACTGAGAAAACTTATTCTTTGAGGACACTTACTCGCAAGTGATCTGGAATTTTATGATGTTAAACCATTTATCCTTGATTATGATGCATTTTGATAGATGACATGATGTGTTTACTACTTTGATGTATATAGGTGTTGTTGACTCAGTTTCATTGAGAGTGCAGGGTTTCGGACCTTGAGGATGCAAAGGCATCGATGGAACCCCTTGGACTCCGGATTGAGTCAGGGATTGTGCTATTTGGGTTGATTTATTTTCTATGATATTTAATTGATTTGATGATATGATGTTGACATGTTCTGTCATGATTGTTGATGATGCAGGCTGACGATATCTTTCCGACCAGACTCACATATGGAGTAAAGGGGCCACACATGATTTCTAGAGAGGTTGAGGGAGAGGCGTGGACAACAGCCCTGCCACAGCCTACTAGCACTCCAACCGTGGCTCGAATTGTAGTTTAACGATTACATAGTTCGAGAGGATCCACGATGCCATGAGGGCAGACTGCGACAGTCGCTCATGATGATTCTAAGGGGCGCGCAATAAGGCGAGGGCCTTATTCCTTAGAGCCCTTAGTCTCCCACAAGTTCACCTGGCGGAGTGTTGACTCCAGGGGTTATAGATGTCTACCAATCAATCCAGTTGGCGAGTGGCACCCTTGGAGCACGTGGTGCATCCTGAAGGGCACGTCGCACAAAAGAAACACAAGAAGCGAGTGGCACCCTTGGAGCACGTGGTGCATCCTGAAGGGCACGTCGTGCAAAAGAAAAGAACGAGGCGAGTGGCACCCTTGGAGCATGTGGTGCGTCCTACATGGAACGTCGCATTGATGTGGATGAAGGAAACAAACCTAAATATACCTAAGACAATAACGCCTTAAAAAATCCTTAAACAACTTCCCTAACCCAGTGTTGCCCAGTTCAGAATCTAAGTGCTAAGTCTAAAATTTTTAGGGTGAAATTTTAGTCTAACCTTAAGAACAGACCTTGGAATAAAAATAAATATTTAAACAAAAACCCACCTAAGTAATAGTTGGGTCTTCATAAAATTCTTGGGGCGATGACGAGGATAAGATTTAAATTAAAACTAATGGTTTTAAAATTTTACAAAGAAGAAATTAATTCCTAACTTGTGGAAGAACAAAAAATATTAAATAAATAATAAGTGAAAAGATTAATTAGCGCACTTACCTTTTTTATTTTAAAAAAATAAGAAGTAGGGATTAATAAAAATAGGGAAACAAAGTAATAACGGAAACATAGACAATTAATACGTAATAAAATTAGTTAACGTGCGGGAGTATAAAAAGTTATGAAAATAAATAATAAATGAAAAGATTAATTAGCGCACTTACCTTTTTTATTTAAAAAAAAGAAGAAGAAGGGATTAATAAAAATAGGGAAATTAAGTAATAAATGAAACCTAGACAATTAATAAGTTAAAGAAAATAATTTTGGAGAAACGTGGGGGGTGAATGACACTTGTACGACAAAGAAATTTTGGGGGGTTTTATTTAAAACTTAAAATTAAATGTGATTTAGGAAAGTTGGCGGGCTCAAACTCTATAAAAGAAAGGGGGATGAGGGAAAAAGGGGAGGAGCTGTTAGGTATTGTTATGCTGTCGATTTGTGACTGGACTGATTGCTTGTGAGGAGTTGGGAATTTCTCAACTTGTATTGGAGTGGTAGCTCAGCCTTACGAGGCGAGATGGGAAGCTATGCATACCTTCTGGATTTGTGTGGCACCTTTGCGGCTCGGGGGGCTAAGGGGGAAGCAGAGTACCCCTAGCGATTTGCTGGGAGGTACCGTTGTAGTCTCGACGGTCGGTGAGCGGGAGCGGCACGGAGTAGGAAAGAGCGGCAAGGAGCGCGCGGTCATCATTCGAGGCGGGAGTTAAGGCAACGGTATGTTATCTTTATTTGTAGAATAGAAACCTTGAAGACTTATGTTAGGTTCAAAAATTTGTGCTAAAATTTTATGTAATGAATTTCTTGAGTTAGGAAATCGTATTATAGCGTATGCGAGGTAATTTCATTTAAGAATCGACTGTAATGCGTTTTTGTTTCTGTTTAGAGTTTATATGACTTAATGCGTTCTTCTGTTACAGTTATATGACTATAATGCGTTATTCCTGTTATAGATTCATGACTGTAGCGCGTTTGTTAGGGTTTACATGCCTATTTTCTATGACAATTAAAGCTATTCCCGAAGAAAAAGTTTTTCCCTCGGTGTTAGCTTGGCTTGAACTGGTTTCAGACTGCCCTCGATTTTTTTTTATTTTTGACCATGTCTGGTTGTCTGCCACGAATTCTCCAGCAGTGTGCTCTCTGTCCCAACCTGCGATGGATCGCATCGAGGTACTCGCCCTCCCTTCAGTTATCACTCTTGTTCCCTGTACCAACAGACCCTTCTTGTTCCAGTCGACCTAGATTTTCATGGGTTACACCTCTTGACGGAGTTCCTGCCCTTGGGTCTGGACGAGTTGCAGATTCCCTCACAAGATCTATCCCTCTCAAACTCACCTTTCCCCTTTTCGCTGCCTTTCATATCATTGTACCGGGAATCTATTTACCCAAGGGGAGGTTAGTACCCAGATTGATTACCGTTTCCACCTTGTTCACACACCGGCCTTTATAATCTTCTTGGTCAGGGAATCCACGTCTATGATCTTTTCCTGGGGGGGTGATTGTATATGGGTTCATTGCTGGAATAGATGCCACCTCCCAACTGATTTATTTTATAACCTCCCCTCAGCACTCTGGGAAGGGTGTCATCTGCGTGGTTGTCTTTGCCATTTCGGGCATGTGAACGACTGCGCTTTCTTCCTGAAAAAATTGTGTCATGTAGCAGTGTTCAGTCACTCCTCTCGCATTGTTCATAGATGTTTAATCCATCCTCTGCTTTCGATCTGTGTGCTCATCATCTCCTTCATTAACCTGGAACTTTTAGCCGACATGAAATTTATCCACTTTCCCTTTTTCCTGGGCGTTTTCCTTACCGCTGCGCACCTTCACCAAGCCTTGCCAGCTCTCAGCCACGGGTGATTCCAATCCTGGCATTTCCTGTATTAAGTTGACAGTTCATTCACCACTCCCGATGGGAATCTGACACCTGTGTTGTCATGCACTTTAAATGTACCTAAATTGTTGGCTACGCATCATCACAGTAACGGATTTAAAGGAGAGGGGTCGTTAAATCTTATAATAATACATTCAAGCAATGTCCTACGTTGGGCTGGGTTTAATATGTCTTAAACCAATGTTAACTTCTTCCCTTTAGACATTTCAGTTAGAAACTAATCCACAACTCATCATCTTCTTAATTATGTTATGTTTTATTTATTCCAGCCATCTTGTAACTTCCCTATGAAACTTGTTTTTCTTTTAAATGATTGGTGTAACTTGGACTAAGGTGGTTTATGTCATAGGAATAATGCAATTTATGGTATAGGAATAATGTGATTTATGAAATAGGAATGTATTCAATTCTTCCCATATTTACGTTGATAAGATAAACT
>SNQJ01S0065102.1:2010-33626 GCA_010110895.2 Picea sitchensis | reverse complement strand
GGACTGACAAACGCCCCAGGGGTATTCATGAGTTTGATGAACGGGGTGTTCCGCGAGTACTTGGACAAGTTCGTCCAAGTATTCATTGACGATATTTTGATCTACTCTCGGACAACGGAGGAGCATGACGAGAACTTGCGCTTGGTACTACAGTGTCTGCGAGAGCACAAATTGTATGAGAAGTTGTCCAAATGCTCTTTTTATCAATTGAGGATTCACTACTTATGGCATGTCATCTCCGGTGAAGGTATCGTTGTGGATCCAACCAAGGTTGAGGCTATTATGGAATGGCCTGCATCGACAAATGTCACAGAAGTGCATAGTTTTATGTGTATAGCAGGATACTATCGACGGTTTGTCGAGGGATTTTCAAAGATAGCAAATCTAATCACGGAATTGCAGAAGAAAAACAAGAAGTTTGTTTGGACCGAGAAATGCGTGGAAGCATTTCGGAGGCTTAAGGAGTTGTTGACGACAGCGCTGATACTAAAGGTCCCTGACATGGACGCGGACTTCTTGGTAGGCACTGACGCCTCCAAGGAAGGTTTAGGCGGAGTCTTGATGCAAGACGGATGAGTGATTGCTTATATTTCGAGGAAGTTGAGAAGGCATGAGGAGAACTATGCGACGCATGATTTGGAGTTATTAGCCATCGTATATGCCTTGAAGGTTTGGAGACACTACCTTGTTGGACGAAAATCTGAATTAAAGACTGATCATTGTGGACTACAACACATTTTTACGCAAAGTGACCTGAATGCGCGACAATGGCATTGGTCGGAATTGCTTAGCGAGTACGACTTCGAGATTACTTACATAAAGGGAACAATGAACTGAGTGGCTGATGCTTTGAGTCGGAGACCACGCTTTTTGGTGTTGCCTCTTCAGACGAATCTACGTCAGAAGATCCTCACATTACAATGTGATGATGTCTGGTACAAAGAAGTCGAGGATTTTATCAGACAAAACACAATGATGGTACCCCGATATGAGGGATTTTCTTTTGATAGAGATGGGTTGTTGAGGTTTAGAGGTCAGATTTACGTACCGCCAAACAACGAGTTGAGGAGGTTGATCTTGAGTGAGGCTCATAGAGAAATTTATATGGATCACCCAGGAGTCACGAAGATGAGGGCAGACCTTAAACCCTTGTTCTTCTGGAAGGAAATGAAGGCTGATATAGTCAACATTGTGGCTAGATGTCTAGAGTGTCAGCAGGTAAAGGCTGAGCATAGACACCCAACAGGTTTACTTCAACCACATGCCATTCCGGAATCGAAATGGGAAGTTATTTCGATGGATTTTATTGTTGGATTGCCACTGACGACAAGGAGACACGACTCGATTTCTGTAGTAGTAGACACTCTGATGAAGAGTGCTCACTTTATTCCTGTACATACGACGTATCAGGCACCTGACATAGCGAGAGTTTTCATCAGTGAGATTGTCAGGTTGCATGGCGTGCCTAAAAGGATTATATCCGATCGAGGATCGGTGTTTACTGGACGATTTTGGACGAGTTTCCAAGAGGCCTTGGGAACCCAACTTAATTTTAGTACTGCGTATCACCTAGAGAATGACGGATAGACAAAATGAACGAACAAAACCTTGGAATACATGTTGTGCATGTATGTGATGGACCAACAAAAGCATTGGGAGGAGTTCTTTCCTCTAGTAGAGTTCGCTTACAACAACAGTTAGAGCACCATTAAGATGGCACCTTTCGAGTTTCTTTATGGGCGACCGTGTCGGACGCCCTTGAGTTGGGATCGGCTTGAGGATAGGGTCCTAGTGGGACCATAAGTGATCCAAGAAATGGAAGAGAAAATTCAAACCATAAGACAAAGGATTAAAGAAGCGCAGGATCGACAGAAGAGTTATGCCGATGTGCATCGAGTCGACCCTAGTTACGAGGTCGGTGATCGAGTCTTCTTGCGGGTAAAACCGCATAAGAGTTCTATCAAGTTTGGAAAGGGAGATAAACTCTCTCCTAGGTTCATGGGACCTTTCGAGATTGTGGAGAGAAAGGTGCCCGTGGCCTATCGACTAGCCTTGTCTGATTCTTTGAGGCATATGCACGATGTTTTTTATGTATCTGTTTTGAGACATTATATTAGTGATCCTACACACGTGATTGACATGAGTTCCTTGCAGGTATCGGATGAGGGAGCACTCATGGCTGAGCCAGTCTGTATCTTATATCATCGCGTTCGACAGTTACGACATCGAACGGTAGATCAGGTCAAGTTCCAGTGGGACAGTTATAGTCCGCACTCGGCGACCTGGGAGGACGCATATGATATGCGCCAACAGTTTCCATTTTTGTTTGATAGATATACTTATGATACTATGGTACTTTATTTCGGCATTTATACTGAGAAACTTCGGGATGAAGTTTAGACCAAGAGGGGGTGTATGTAACATCCCGCTCTGGTGCACTGAGAAAACTTATTCTTTGAGGACACTTGCTCGCAAATGATCTGGAATTTTATGATGTTAAACCATTTATGCTTGATTATGATGCATTTTGATAGATGACATGATGTGTTTACTACTTTGATGTAGACAGGTGTTGTTGACTCAGATTCATTGAGAGTGCAGGGTTTCGGACCTTGAGGATGAAGAGGCATCGATGGAACCCCTTGGACTCCGGATTGAGTCAGGGAGTGTGCTATTTGGGTTGATTTATTTTCTATGATATTTCATTGATTTGATGATATGATGTTGACATGTTTTGACACGATTGTTGATGATGCAGGCTGACGATAGCTTTCCGACCAGACTCACATATGGAGTAAAGGGGCCACATAGGATTTCCAGAGAGGTTGAGGGAGAGGCGTGGACAACAGCCCTGCCAAAGCCTACTAGCACTCCCGTTGTGGCTCGAACTGTAGGTTAACGATTACCTAGTTCGAGAGGATCCACGATGCCATGAGGGTAGACTGCGACAGTCGCTCACGATGATTCTAAGGGGCGCGCAATAAGGAGTGGGCCTTATTCCTTAGAGCCCTTAGTCTCCCACAAGTTCACCTGGTGGAGTGTTGACTCTAGGGGTTATAGATGTCTACCAATCAGTCCAGTTGGCGAGTGGCACCCTTGGAGCACGTGGAGCATCCTAAAGGGCACGTCACGCAAAGGAAATGAATGAGGCGAGTGGAACCCTTGGAGCACGTGGTGCGTCCTAAGGGCACGTCACATTGATGTGGATGAGGGAAACAAACCTAAATAGCCCTAAGACAATAACGCCTTAAGAAATCCTTAAAAAACTTCCCTAACCCAGTGTCGCCCAGTTAAGAATCTAAGTGCTAAGTCTAAAACTTTAAGGGTAAAATTTTAGTCTAACCTTAAGAATAGACCCTGGAACAAAAATAACAATTTAAACAAAAACCCACCCAAGTAATAGTTGGGTCTTCATAAAATTCTTGGGGCGATGACGAGGGTAATATTTAAATTAAAACTAATGGTTTTAAAATTTTACAAAGAAGAAATTAATTCCTAACTTGTGGAAGAACAAAAAATATTAAATAAATAATAAATGAAAAGATTAATTAGCGCACTTACCTTTTTTATTTAAAAAAAAGAAAAAGAAGGGATTAATAAAAATAGGGAAACAAAGTAATAAAGGAAACATAGACAATTAATACGTAATAAAGTTATTTAGCGTGCGGGAGTATAAAAAGTTATGAAAATAAATAATAAATGAAAAGATTAATTAGCGCAATTACCTTTTTTATTTAAAAAAGAAGAAGAAGAAGGGATTAATAAAAATAGGGAAATTAAGTAATAAATGAAACCTAGACAATTAATAAGTTAAAGAAAATAATTTTGGAGAAACGTGGGGGATGAATGACACTTGTATGACAGAGAAATTTTGGAGGGTTTTCTTTAAAAGTTAAAATTAAATGTGATTTAGGAAAGTTGGCGGGCTCAAAATCTATAAAAGAAAGGGGGATGAGGGAAAAAGGGGAGGGATTTTTAGGTATCGTTATGCTGCCGATTTGTGACTGGACTGATTGCTTGTGAGGAGTTGGGAATTTATCAGCTTGTATTGGAGTGGTAGCTTATCCTTGTGAGGCGAGATGGGAAGCTAGGCATACTTTCTGGATTTGTGTGGCCCCTTTGCAGCTCGCGGGGCTAAGGGGGAAGCAGAGTACCCCTAGCGATTAGCTGGGAGGTACCGGTGTAGTCTCGACGGTCGACGAGCGGGAGCGGCACAGAGCAGGAGCGAGCGGCAAGGAGCACGCGGTCATCATTCGAGGTGGGAGTTAAGGAAATAGTATGTTATCTTTATTTGTAGAATAGAAACCTTGAAGACTAATGTCAGGTTCCGAAATTTGTGCTAAAATTTTATGTAATGAATTTCCTGAGTTAGGAAATCGTATTATAGCGTATGCGAGGTAATTTCGTTTAAGAATCGACTGTAATGCATTTTTGTTTATGTTTAGAGTTTATATGACTTAATGCGTTCTTCTGTTAGAGTTATATGACTGTAATGCGTTCTTCCTGTTAGAGGTTCATGACTGTAGCGCGTTTGTTAGGGTTTACATGCCTATTTTCTGTGACAATTAAAGTTATTCCCGAAGAAAAAGTTTTTCCCTCAGTGTTAGCTTGGCTTGAACTGGTTTTAGACTGCCCTCGATTTTTTTATATTTTTGATCGTATCTGGTTGTCTGCCATGAATTCACCGGTAGTGTGCTCTCTGTCCCAACCTGCGATGGATCCCGCCGAGGTACTTGCCCTCCCTTCAGTTATCACTCTTGTTCCTTGTACCAGCAGACCCTTGTTGTTCCAGTCGACCCCAATTTTCATTGGTTACACCTCTTGATGGATTTCCTTCCCTTGGGTCTGGACGAGTTGCAGATTCCCTCGCAAGATCTATCCCTCTCCCACTCACCTTTCCCCTTTTCGCTGCCTTTCATATCATTGTACTGGGAATCTATTTACCCAAGGGGCGGTTAGTACCCAGACTGATTACCATTTCCACCTTGTTCACACACCGACCTTTATAATCTTCTTTGTCAGGGAATCCACGTCTATGATCTTTTCCTGGGGAGGGCGATTGTATCTGGGTTCATTGATGGAATAGATTCCACCTCCTGACTGATTTATTTTATAACCTCCCCTCAGCACTCTGGGAAGGGCGTCATCTGCATGGTTGTCTTTTTCATTTCGGGCGTGTGAACGGCTACGCTTTCTTCCTGAAAAATTGTGTCATGCAGCAGTGTTCAGTCACTCCTCTTGCATTGTTCACAGATGTTTAATCCATCCTCTGCTTTTGATCTGTGTGCTCATCATCTCCTCCATTAACCCAGAACTTTTAGCCAACGTGAAATTTATCCACTTTCCCTTTTTCCTGGGCGTTTTCCTTACCGATGCGCACCTTCACGAAGCCCTGCCATCTCTTAGCCACAGGCGATTCCAATCCTAGCGTTTCCTGTATTAATTTGACATTTCATTCACCACTCCCGATGGGAATCTGACGCCTTTGTTGTCATGCGCTTGAATTGTACCTAAATTGTTGGTTGCACATCATCACGATAAGGGATTTAAAGGAGAGGGGGTGTTAAATCTTATAATAATACAGTCAAGAAATGTCCTACATTGGGCTGGGTTTAATATGTCTTAAACCAATGTTAACTTCTTCCCTTTAGACATTTCAGTTAGAAACTAATCCATAACTCATCATCTTCTTAATTATGTTATGTTTTATTTATTCCAGCCATCTTGTAGCTTCCCTATGAAACTTGTTTTTCTTTTAAATGATTGGTGTAACTTGGACTAAGGTGGTTTATGTTATAGGAATAATGTAATTTATGGTATAGGAATAATGTGATTTACGAAATAGGAATGTATTAAATTCTTCCCATATTTACGTTGATAAGATAAACTTGGGTATGTAAATTTATAAGTGTTGTAATATTTAAATATTGTTAATAGATAATTTTGGTAGGTAAAGTTGATCTAAGTTACTTGAGGCGGGGAGGGGGGGTGTTGTTGTATAGTCGAATTGGTGATTCGTGGCTATTATAAATTTCCACCACTCAATTAGTATCGAAGGGTATGATGAGAATTTTACTTCTAGGTGATAATGTATAATTTATGATGTCCCTTAAAGCCATGTACAATATGATAATATGTAGTGAGTGAGTGAGATCCTCCCTATTTATCATTATGTTGAATCCCTTTTTCCTTATAATTAGATGTGTAAGATGGCATTGATACTTTGATATACTACTAAGGGATTGGGATCACTTATGGCACCTTGTAATAGGTGATGTACTTTAGTATTGAAGTCTTCCACCTATTGTTAATAGGTGTTGGTTATTTAATTCTTCTAATTGATGTACAAAGCATCTTTTACTTCCTTTAATCTTTTATTAAGTTGAACCTCTATAATTGCCTTGAGAAAAATGGATGTGTTAATTGGTGTCGAATTCTGAATTTGTCACTTAAGTGAGATAATAGGAGTTGTACTTATTTCATGAGTTGAACCATTGATAAGTGAGGTTGACCGCAATTGAACCTGATTATTAACAAGTACTAATCATGATTAGAATAGACTATATAAATTCCAAGGTGGTAGCATACTCTTATGTTTCTTATTTTTCTTCATGTATTATTCTCTTGCTAAATTATATTTAAATATTGCGTAGTGGATTGAATAGTCATAGAAGATTATTTTTGGGAACCGTGATAGGTATGACGGACATGTGTGTCATCACTTCATCTAGAAATGTTATCTATAGTTGAACCAGTGAATGTTTAATTCTGCGCCTTGAAGTAAAGTAGATGCCTACCCTAGCTTCTTGAATCAAATAAATTTGTTTTCATTTCTCTTGCACTTATATCGTGTCTTGATGGAATTCGAAAGCAGGTTCCCTTGCACGGTGGAATTCATATATGTGTGTTGATTTATAGAACTTCATCGCGCAACGATCGTCCTAGATGGGGGTTGATTGGTTAGTCGGTTTGCTCTGGTGTGAGTCAGGTGGGAGGTAGATACCTCCATGTAGCCTTAGTACATAAGTTTGTGTGTGATTGTGTCCTTTTTAAATAATCCAGTGCCGTATCAAGAGTCTTGGGCCCTTTAAAGGTAGGGTTTCCACTCTTGCGACACACCTGAGGGAGATTACTAGTTTCTGCCTGAGCAGTCGGCCAAGAGCCTATCTGACCTTCTCTCTCTCCGGAGCAGAGAACTAAGATTAAACGCCCTGCTTTCCTGTGCATAAATAGTAAAATCTACTACTATGGATTCTTCCCTCCGTGTTCGTACGGTACCTAACCCAGTATGTCGTTAAATGTTTGCAGATGCTTGTTGTGTGCCTTATGTCTTCTTATTTTGATCATTGTGGGTGCATCTTGTTAGTTGTCGGGTGGTGTCGTAGAGTCCAGTGTGTTTGTCCCTTTTTTTTTACACGAGCGCACACACCTTAAACACAAAAAAATAAAATAAAAAAATGGCTCCTGTATCAGAGGAGGTTCGTTACACTATTTCTACAAATAGTAATGTGAGTTTTAGTCGCGTATATATTTTGAAGAAGATGCAATTGAGTGAGTCTTAATTGTCACAAAATTAATGGTTCCAAATGGTAATTTCTACAATGATGCTAATGGAGTAGTTTAGGTGATATTCTTACATTATCTTTGTGATCTAGAAAATGCTTTTCTAGGATGTATTGTTTTGAAATTCGAACATTCAATGTATTTTCCATATTTTCAAACATGCATAGTTTACTTGTTATAGTGTATAATATAAGATGGTTGGGTGACATATATATATAATAAAAGAGAACAATCAATATTGATTAATTTTAATAAAATAACTTTGAACTAATCACATAGAGAATACAAAAACATTACAATTTGCATTGTAAATAACATCATGAAATAAGTTGTTGGAAAACTTTAAAAGTTTTTCAAAGAACTAAAAATATTATGGCCATAATGTTTATTACAAAAAAAACTTAGATTTGTTGCAAACTAATTTGCAACATGCCTAGGTCGCAAGTATTGCCATACTTGTCATCTCAACATTTATCATGGATCGAATCAATAATGTGGTTGCAAATTCCATTCTTATTTGATTCACATTTAATTTCTAAATTGTCTTCCTATTTTATTTTTAAATTTATTAAAAAAATATATATATATGTTTTAAAATTTTTCCATTATATATATATATATATTTATTTGTAAATATAAGAACATATTTATATTTCAAGAAATAGAATAACATATTTATATTTACAAGAAATATAATTTATTAAAAAGATTAAGATGATATTTGTCAAATAATATTTGAATATAACCGAAAGAACGCAAAATATTTCTATGCATAAATTTATTTGAATTAAACCAGTTAATAATTTATGTGGTCAAACAATAGATCAGAACTATTACCAGTCAATAAAATATTGTCTTTAAATCTAAACTGGACCAAAACAAATGCTCACATACCAAATCTAAAATCTAAATACTAATTAACAAATTTAAAATAAACATAAATATAAACATAAAGATTTCTTCTACCTGTACCAAACTATATAACAAATTTATGCACAAAATTTTAGAACACTTCTATAATCAGAATGTACAAATATTAACAAATTTGAAATAAACATAAAGATTTATTCTACCTGTACCAAACTATATAACACATTTATGCACAAAATTTTACCCTATCATAAATCTAGTTAAGTGAATACATATTTCCTCAAATGTGTGGAAAGTTGTACTTTCATCATTTCAATTGGTGAGAAATTGGTTGATATGGCAAGTGGGAAAACATGACGAAGTGAAAATAGGTTCAGACCCTTGGGTCGGAAACAATTGTAGGCATAGGATATCAAGCCAATTCATACATGAGCTACATAGAAAAGGATATTATATGTTATGAAAGGTTATGAATGGGGCCATCGAAAATATATGGAACCAATCTTGGTTGTCCTAAAGGGACTTAAGCATTGGGGAAGAAAAAGGCAGGAGAATGATAGAGATACACATATTATCTAAAATTTAGAAAAATCATAATCAAAGAGAAGGAAGACCAGTTAGTCTAGTCTCTAAACTCATCAGGGGAATATATACCAAAATTAGGATATAAGGATATTATTGAGGAGGGTTAGAGAATATTCATACATGGTGGTGGAAAGTCACATGGTAACTTAAGACCCCTTCAAAATAAAAAAAAATTCCATGCGGTTGATCTTGAAAGAAAGGGATACTACCTAGGATATTGTGCAAAAAATATCGTTTGTTGGGCTTGGATGGTGTATCCTATGCCAACAAGTAGAATATACAAGTGCTCATCTCTTCACGACTTGTGGGCCTTTCCATAGCAGTTTGGAAGGAATTGAAAGGAATTATAGGGAACCAAAATGTTTGAGTACCAGAAAGTATTGACGTGGCATTTAAAAATTGGTGGGACAAAAAGAACTTTAAAAAGGTTAAATAACTTCCCTTAAACATTACATGGGGAATCTGGTTGGCCTGAAATATAATTTTTTTTGAAAACATAGATAATTTGCCTTTAAAATGTGGATTGTGACTTGGTCATTGGGGGCCAGTCCTATGGCCAAGACATTGGCATGCCCACGGATTGGCCACAGGGCTAGCCCCTTACAACCAAGTGACAATCTAGTGGACCGTGACTTGGTCGCGGGGGCCCAACCCTGCGGCCAAGGCATTGGCATGCCCACGGCTTGGCCACAGGGCTACCCCCCCATGGCCAAGTCACAGTCTAGTGGACTGTGAATTGGTCGCGGGGGCCCAACCATGTGGCCAAGCCGTTGGTGTGCCCACAACTTGGCTACAGAGGCCACCATATAAATTAAAATTAAAATTAAAAATTACAAATTACAAATTACAAATGAAATTAAAAATTACAATTAAAATTAAAAATTAAAAGTATGACATATAAATTAAATTAAAAAATAAAGATTAGAGTTAATGAAAAATATTAAATAAAAATTAAATTTAGAGGTTTTGGGCTTACCTGAAGCTCGGCCCACCCGACCGCCCGCTAACACAACAACACGACCGCCCGAAGGAGCGTCCACCAACACGACATTCGTTCCAACACCACTCACAATCACTCACTATCACAATCGAGGAGAGCTGAGAAAAATGTTCCATTTTCGATGTGCAGTTAATATATAAACATTTTTTTCACTGAAAGACTTTTTCGACCGAAAAAATAGTTCGATCGAAAGTATAGTTCATCCAAAAGAAGTTTTCGGCTTGAAAATATTTCGGTTGAAAACGTATTGCCGGATGGAAAAATTCCGTCCGACTAAATTTCTACACAAAAATCGAGGGTGTCTTCACTGTACCATTCGATTTGATGTTTCAGGGTTTAGTCGAAAATTAGTTCGGCTGAAAAAAGTATCTTTTGGCCAAAAAATAACATCATTTCGGTCGAAGCAATGTTTTTTGGAATTTTGGAGATCAGAGTGTCACGAAAGTGTTATCCTTCTCTGTGAATTTACCCAATAGAAAATGCAGGTTCATATGACAAGGGAGATTTGAATCCTCCAATAAGAGCATCGCAAAATTTGTTGTGACATGTGTCTATGACACAATAGAGAGAAGATACTAGAAGATATGGTCTAGACAATGGATTTGGACCAAAATTGACTGCCACAAAATGTGCATAAAGACATACTTCTTTTTTAGCCCAATCAATTAGATTTTTTTCAAGTAGGTTGATATGGATCGGTTAATCCTCAAAGGTAAAGAGAATATTTAGAGAATGGACTTCTATAAAAGTGTAAGAGATAATTAGACCATTTGAGTTTATAAACTTTTTGTGGTTTGATATGAGGTAGTTCCCACTGCTCTATGTAACTATGTTGTGAAACAGAAATAAGACTAGAGTTTGAAGAAATAGATGTGGTTAAAGAAGATGCTTTTTTGTTTCTTAAAGAAGTGAAAGAAGATGTATTGTTTGTAGACATTTATGAGAGGTTTATGGCATCTAATGAGGAGTCCATTTTTCTATTATATGAACCAAATAATTTGAAAAAATGATAACCTCGGGGTAGAAAAAAGATAGTAAAATCCTTGTGGAATGTATGGCCCAACTCTAGACCTATCTTCAACTTTATATATGGCACTTATGTCTCACATCTAATATCATTCATTAAACCACTTGCTACATTAATTTCATCATACATAAATGTATATGCACATTCTTAATCTCATTACAAACAATATAAAATAAATGTATATACACATTCTTAATCTCATTACAAACAATATAAAGAACATCACTTCAATTCGTAAAACTTAGAAGAACGATGCAAACATTTGAGAAGTATAACCACTTCAATATTGAAAATATTTCTCAAATAAATTCTTACAACAATTGACTTAAGGACCGTAGGACCACAACCTTCTTTATTTCTTTAGAAAGACTCCAATGACAACAAGCTCTAAAGATTATAAAATCACGGAGGATATATATTTTTTCCTAGATATATACTCTTTCTTAATCATACGAATGTTTTTTATCACCTAAGATCATTTAAGATTTAGGTTGTTATATATTAAAATAGTTTACATTTAAGATTTATGTTGTTATATATGAAGATAGTTTACATTTTTTTTTTTTAATATTTGCATAGCACAAAAAGATAAAACACTAATAGTGGAGTAATATACTGAAAAGAAAGGTTTTTTGAAATTTATTGGTAAATATGGTATATAGTATTATATCTATTTTGAAGAGAAGAATTAATTTCAATATCAAATATATTTATATAAATTTCAATTGGGTTTAGTTTGAGTGGTTGAGAGGAATAATTGTTATCTTTCCCATCAAAATTAGTTGAGTTCATAATGATTGTAATGTGCCATGAAGTTTATAAGATTTACCCTCGATACCATCCTAAAAAACTAAATATTTAAAGAAACTCATAATAAATTTAAAATATTATAATATTAAATGTTATTTTTAAAATAAAATATAGTTCATATCTAAAATATAAATTATATATTTAGATTTAGATAAGGAAAAATGAGAAAACATTTTTCATAAAACTTTATTTTTAAAAAGTTTTAGTATTATTTAATGTATAAAGATTGAATTTATGTAACAATTTATTGTTAGATCAATTAAATTAAATATATATATTTAGAAAATTAAATAATTAAAAATGTTTTTAAAACAATGTATATATATATATATATATATAAGTTGTATAAATTTAGAAATCATTTAATTTTTAAATTAATGGTGATGATGATTAATGTCCATTGAGACCGAATTTGTCATACCTTAAGAGGGTAAGAGATTACTTGCAATTATTTAGAAAATTTTTTATGTCCTCGAAAAGCATTAAGAGAAGATTTCCAAGATCACCATAGTTTTGTTGAGTTAAAAGGTTAGGAATATTTGCAGTGTGACAAATATTTTGAAATTGAGATCTAATCCGGGTATTGACTGGAAAATCTAAGAGAAAATTATTTTCATCTTCAACCTTCTTAGTGTCATAAAAGGGACATACTCTTTCATCCCATGGCGTTTTAGAAATTGACCAAAGCCCAGTTTCAGTGTGGAGCTAGTAAGAATTTGTTCTTATCTTAACAATGCTTATTTTTTTCTTTACACTTGTCAAAACACAGAGATAATTTTGATCTTCTAGATTAGGGTTCATTACATCCTTATAATACCTTAATTTTTTTTTTTCTTCTATCTCTTTATCACACCACTTTTTCTCCTTAAATTTTGATTTTATGATATTTTTAATAGTATCCTTATTCTACAAAATGGTGTCTTCCATGATTCCCCAATAGCTTAGCCAAGACTGGGCATATTTATGTCATCCTCGCTTAAGTTGATGGTGGTTATGATTGGATTTTGAAGAAATTTTTGGAAGATTCTTGTCTTGCATGTTGTTTAACTTGTTCTTATACTTTAGGTATCTAGTCATAGCTAGACTCTCAATGGGGGAATGGCTTTCCTCTAAGAAGAGGATGGGATAGGTTGTATTTACTTTCATTTTTAGATTATAGGTTATAAAATTATTTTTTGTTTTCTCTATATTTCTCTAGGATTCACGAGAGATACTACATCCCTAAACTTCACATGCATAAAAAAAACAGGCATAAAAAGAGTCTCAAAGAGGAGTTTCTTCTTATCTCATATCCAAAGATTGATTGATTTGCAATTTTTTGAATCCCATGATAATATTTCCATCTCTTAATAATCATTTTCTCAATGCTATGATTCTAGTTGAGCTTGTGGTGAATATCGATTCCAAGATATTTGTATGAAGTTACTTCCTCCAAGTTGTTGTTGTCATATACAAAGATATCATAAACGATCTTATTAGATTTAATGATGATGACCTTAGTCTCTTCACTATTAAAAATCATACCCATATTGGAGCAAAAATCTTCGAGGATTCTTAGTTGGTTTTCAAGATCATGGGGAATCCTCGACATAAGAACTATATCATCAACATAAAGTAAAATATTGATGACTATACTAGTGAGACTAAGGCCGACACAACTTGCTTCTTCCAAGCAATCTTCTAACTTTTCAATGTATATGCCATAAATGGTAGGGGACAATAGAGAACCTTGCTTGACTCCAATATCACAGCTAATATCTTTCTACGAGTCCTCGATGTTCTTAAAATTGGAAATAACATTCTCACACAGCCTTATTTGATAAACACTCAACACGAAATGCACGTTTATCTCTTCCAACCTATTCCAAAGATTTTTCCTAGGAACCACGTCAAAAGATTTTCTAAATTCAACAAAACAACAAAAAATATTGGTTCTAGTATTGTGGAACTCCTCTACAATGGTCGTAAAGGTAAAAATGTGGTCTAGAGTTGAATGATATCTCCTAAACCCATCCTGGCCTTGATCTCTTTTACCATGAATTTATATCCAAAGACTAATCTTCTTTTCCAAAATAATTCCATAAATCTTGGCTAAAATCATGCTAATCATAATGCTCCCATAATTAGAGGGAATGTTTCTATCCCCATTTTTAAAAATATGAACAATGAGGATTTTCATCTAGGGTTTAGGGAATCCCTGCTTGACTGGTAAATTGAAGATCTTGTCTATGTGAGGGATGGGGATAGGCCCTTTGATTTAAAAATTTTCATCTTGGTGTCATTCAATGTCCCTAGCTTTCCCATTTGCACGTTGCTTAACCTCAAACTCTATGTCATCCAAAGAAAAAACTTCATCCTATGTAGGGACAATAGGAATGGTGTCCATGGAATTAGGTAACTCGTAAAGACTTTTAAGTTAGGAATTATAATGCCCTAAAGGAATCATATGTTTTTCTTTAGTATTGTGTATTAGAATTTTCCTTGAGAACTTCTTAGGATCCAACTTAGATAGTTGTGAAATCCTTTTATTGATATAGTACATTTTTTTTCCTTTTAATGAGGGATTTGTACATATTGATCGTATCAAGTTTTAAGGAATCATTTGAAGCATCCCTAATGACTTTCCAGGAAAATTTACATTCTTTATCATATCAATGGTTGGTCATTCTATTATTATTTTTACAAGACACCTCTAAACATAACTTGTTAATAGAAGTGGAAAGGGTAGTTGTAATATTATGATAGATGTATTCAATGTTGTCCTTATAAGTTAGAAGATGTAATTCACAATTTAAATTCTTTAAGAAAATGACAAGTTTACTTTTTTCAAAGAGCAGTTTCCTTTGATTATCAAGATTTTCTTCAATGACGCTCTTGTGCATGGAAAAGTTTAGAGTTAGGGTTAAAGGTCTATGATCTTAGTAGGGTTAATGGTCATTTAAAAGGTTAAAAGTTACTATTTGATTGGAAACTTGGATTATAATTGTATTTCTTATATATTTTTAAAACAACAAATACTATAAAATTCATTTTATAGCATCTTCCCTAATGTTTTAAGGAGTTGAGAATTTAATATTAACAAGGAAATCATTTTGTAGCATCTTCTTTAATATTTTAAAGAGTTACAAATTTAATATTAACAAAAGAAATAGATGTAAAGAAACTAATCCTTGTCTAATTAAACATTAATTAATGTTAATAATTTAGTGTTTTGATTTTAAATCTTTACATATTCACATTAATATTCATTATTACTGAAAAAAAATATCGAAAGTTAATATTCATTATTATTATTATTATTGAAAATGATTTTTCAAAGAAACTCACGGATATGGATCAATTTATATATAAGGATGAATATCTGATCAAAATATTCAACACTAGCACTTATCCTGTTCCAGTTTCTTTGTACATGAATACTGCTCAATTATTTCCAAGTCACCTTGGAGCTATGAAATTGAGAGAGAATGTTGAGATATTACCTCCTTGTGTGCATACCTGAATGTTGCTCCTTATTTCATTCCGGGTCACCTTGGAGATGAGATGTTGAGAAACAATGTTGAGATATTATCTCCCTGAATGATTCTCCTTATTTATTTCCAGGTCACCTTGGAGCTCAGATATTACCTCCCTGCAGGATACATACATATATAACTATAGATAGAGAGCACTTATCTTGTTCTTGATTATGCATACCTGAATGTTATTCCTGAAAAAATAATGGACTTTGCAAAAATCCAATAAACTGCATAGACAAGACAATGTACTGTACGAACGAGACAAGAGATTGCACATATGATAATTGGAAACATAGTAGATAGGTCACGGGAATGTGTAGAGCGCTATTTGATTAAGTGAAAAATGACTGAGCTAAATAAGCTCCAGTGAATCAAGAAGATCAAGAACCTGTCAAGAATCCTAACAGACTCGTACAATGGCCAGAACAACTAACAGTGTATAGTCACTACTATTGAGGTTTACAACTAATACTCCCTCTTAAAATCAACTTTTACAAACATCAACACTAATAAAGCCTAAGTGCTTCATTTGAAAATAAAAAAATGGATTTACCCAATGGATTTTAAATAAAATAAATTCAAATTTATTATTTACGGTTGGACAAAACCCTAGCACTCTGAAACGATTCCTCTGCAAACCTGTTGCATGACCAGAACTAGCCGCCGCGAAACCTGCCACCTGATATGGTCTGGCACAAATAGCACTTGGGTCTGATCCGTCAGAATGAATCTGGAAGAGGGGGGGAAACCCCCCTCGTACAACAAAGTTACTGCCAAGGATAGGATAGGAATAAGAGCCAAGCAACCCTCATTTGAGCCACCACTGCAGCTACACGACCAAATCCTCGCTAGAGAACAAGAGCTCAGGAAAGAGATGGATGTGGAACTATGAATGTCCCATCCAAAAGAATCTCATGTTTGGGAGCCTGTAAATGCATTCCACAATCTGATAAACCACCAATATATCTCATACGCTCAACTAGAGTGGGTGAGCACACACAGTTTATGCGAGAGCATGCCCTCATAGGAAATTTCTTGGGACTATGGCCATCTGAACGTGACTTAACTCGATGGATTAAGCATTGGTGGAACCCTAAGGGAGACTACAAGGATCAACTCAACTCAAAAGTCTTTTTCACAATCATCCTTTACAATCTAGAAGACAAGGACATAATCTTTGAGAATGGGCCATACTTCTACAACTTGGCAGGGCTATTCCTGAACTTTTGGACGAAATGATTCAGCCCAGACAAGGAGGATTTCACAATCTCTCCAGTTTGGATCTGATTATACTCTTTGCCATAGGAGTTTTGGCTGGAGGAAATCCTTATGGGAATCGGGAATACAGTGGGTCACTATGTCAAAGCATCGGAAGCTACAAAGCAAAGGAAATACACTTCTTATGCTCAAATATGCATGTACATGAACATCTCCAAGGCTCTCGCCAGATCTGTAACTCTGGAATATCAAGATGAGGATTCACAACCAACGTTGAACTATGAACACATCCCCTTCCGCTGTAGGAAAGACCATGAACATGGCCACCTCTTTAGAGATTGTCCATTGAATATCCAAGCATCCAAGGCCAACAAAAAAGAGCATAAATACGGCTTCAACACTATCACAGGCAGGAAAAAAAATCATCCAAGGAAGAAAAATCTAGATCCACGCCCCAAGATCTTGACAAAAGACTCTTCTGAGATCCTGAACCAGCTGTCGGAAGACGAAGAAATCCAAGATTCACACAAAGCAAAACAACAGGAGAAATGGAAGAACCAAGCCACACCTTCCTCTATCCAAAATATAAGGGTCAATCCTGAAGAGGGGGCGACGTAGATGGGGACACCCAGATGCAATTGGATTATCGTGATATCGCAGGCATCGATCTTGAAAAACTTGAGGAAGCCCTCAATCAAAAGGATCTGTAGGCCCTCCCTGAAGAGAAACTACGCAAGGTCCATAAAGTCTTTCTTGACTCCATAACAGGAACCACAGAAAGACTAGGTATAGCCATAGACCCAAGCTCTGACTCGAAGAGGATACCAAGGGAGAACAAAATAAGGGGACAAAAATCAACCCAACAACTCATCAAGGAGGTAGGCAATCTCATGTTCAACTCTGGGGAGATCCAAAATCTCTCAGAGGGATACCTCCACCCAACTCCAAAATCATTATGATTAAGATCATCACTTGGAACATTAGGGGGCTCAATGGTAGATCCAAACAAAGGATCCTTCGAGATTACATCAGAGCAGAAAATTTGGATATCCTTTTATTACAAGAGACAAAATATGTTGGTACAAAGGCAAAAACAATCTTCCAGCACATTTGGATGGGATGCGAGTTTCTACATACTGACTCCATAGGGGCATCAGGGGGACTATCCATCTTATGGAACCCTAACACTGTCACATTAAGAAAACATTTTTCCACTATAGGCACACTCATGACTCACTTCGTGATCACAAGATCGACTTAGGAGGGTGATATCACAAACATCTATGGACCTTAAATCCAATCAGACAAATACAGTCTCATGAAGCAGATAACCCACATCAAACCACTGATGAGCATGCCCAACTGGATTATAGGGGGCGACTTCAACATGATCTTGTCACTGAAAGAGAAAAAAGGAGGAACTAAATGACTGGAGCCAGACAGTGGCATCAGACAAGGCGAGCCCTTTCTCCTTTTCTGTTTGTGCTCATGGCGAAAGACCTTGGATGATATATCAAGACGACGGTCCTAGAAGTCTCCCTCAAGGGCTTACCCTTGCAAAACATCCAACCAACACCCTTGCATAGTCAATTTTTTGATGACACCCTCCTCATGAACACCCCAACCGCAAGAGAGGCCAACAAGTTCAATTCCATTCTCTCTAATTTCGTGGAGGCCTCAGGCATGACCCTCAACCTAGACAAATCCAAACTCTACTTCTTCAACACTCCGATAGCGGTTCAGAATCATATTTCCCGACTCCTTGGCATACCCAAGAGCTCCCTTCCATCCAACTACTTAGGAATTCCCCTAACCAGTGCATCGACGGGATCCATCTCATGGGATAGTCTGCTTCTTTCCATTTCTAACAGGCTGAATAACTGGACCTTTAGACCTCTCAAAATTGTAGCCAGACTGGTCCTGCTCAGGTCAGTCCTGCAGACTTTGCCAACCTACCTCTTCATAGCCTTGGTAATGCCCAAGCAGGTCATCAGAGCCATGATAAACCTTCAACATAGCTTCCTATGGCATGGACACCAACCTAATAAGAAATCGACACTAGTCGGCTGGGACAAGCTCTGCAAGCCCAAAACTTTGGGAGGGTTGGGACTTTGAGACCCGAGGAAACTCAACCAAGTCATGGGTGCCAAAAGGTGGTGAATATGGATAAAGACCTCGACAAAAGTATGGGCGTAAATATGGAAACAAAATTATTCTCCAATCACATAGGCATACCAACTCATTAGACACAATGACCAAGTACAGGGATCTAATATATGCAACGCAACCTGGGAAAACAAATATTTAGTGCAAAATCACACCTTCTGGGAGATTCAAAATGGAGAAAGTGCACTGTTCTGGTAGGACTCGTGGCAACAATAAAAACCTTTGATTGACCTGGAAGAACTCAACCCCCTTAGGCAGGCACTAAACTAGACCATGTTTCTAAGGGTGAAAGATATTTGGAAAACCATTAATCAAAGGTTGTCATGGCATCAATGGAAAACCTCTACTAGGGAGCTACTGGTCCGAGAGGACTTGGACCTATAGGCCTAGGAACACTATGCAAGACACAGGAAAATCCCTACCGGTGAAGTCCCGAAAATTCTTAGATGGGGGCACTCCACCACTGGTAACTTCTCAGTCAAAGAGGCCTACTATCTGGAAGGAAACTACCAGAATCATGATAAGGAGAACATCTGGAACAAGGCTTGGAGTCCCACACTTTGGCCTAAGGTGTCCACCTTTTTATGGCTTATAGCTCACAACCGTATCCTAACTTGGGATAACCTTAGGAAAAGGGGCTTCATAGGACCCTCAATCTGCACCTAATGTCAACAACAAGAGGAAAGGATGGAGCATGTCTTCAACAACTGTCACTTCAACCAGTGGATTTGGGACCAAGGATCTCAGACAATGCGTAAATCGAACCGAAACAGGAGCAACATCAATGACAGAATAGAAAACCGAGACTCGCTTTCCTACAAAAATCCTATTATTTCATACATTTGGCAACTCCTTCCGGTATTCACTCTCTAGAAAATATCGAAGGAGAGAAATAAATGAATCTTCCACTCCAAGGCCTCCACACCAGCCCTAACTTGGGAAAGAATAGTCATGCTTATCAAAGAAACAATCAGAAGAAAACCTTGGAAACTCGAGGTTTTAAAATGCACTCCAGAGGAGCAATGCATTTTTCAGAACTGACAGCTTAGCTTGAAAAATCACTTTGCGGTGACTGCACCCAATCATCAACACAACAACCCAACCACCTGGTCCCCTCCTCCAATAGGATTCATAAAGATTAACTTTGATGGGGCTTCCAAAGGGAATATAGGACCAGTGGGATATGGGGCCATACTCAGAAACTCTAATGGCGAAATCCTCTACCTTGTAGTACAATACTTGGGGGAAAGCACAAACAATGCGACAGAGCTCACCGGTCTCTTACAAGGTCTCCAAGCAACAATTGATAACCACTTCCACAAGATCATTTTGGAAGGGGACTCTCAAATTATCATTAAGCTAATTACCAATATTCTCCATGGGGAAAACTCGATGAAAATTTCACCCAACTGGAGACTCTCAGGGTTGCTCGAGGGATTCGGGGCCCTCCTTAGGGAAAATATCAGCATCATACCCTCTCATGTGAAAAGGGAAGAAACCAGTGCAGCGTATTTCCTGGCAAACGAAGGGGTAGAAACAGAGAGGAAACACATCTACTAGGAGGCACATATCTAGGAAAGCACAGATATCTCAACCCACTGTCATGCCCTTGCCAACAAGGATTTATTAACCTGGGATGGGGTGCCACATAGCGCAGCTAGGCCACACGGTTTGAAGCCAGGTTGGGCCTTCAATATAGGCCATCAACTCCCATCCCCTCACCATTAATATGGGAGCAAGCCTGAGCAGCCAGGCCCATGGGATGAGCCCTCTCATGCGAGTGAAGAGGACGAACCCATAGGGAACTAGGAGGATAACCTTAATGGTCAATCCCATCATGATCACCCTTAAGTTTATCAGTGATTTTGGCCGAGGAGAATTCATTTCGAGTTCGATCAGCTGAAGGCAGACATCTCTAAGTGTTGGTGTAGAGGTAGCAACCCCGTTGATGTTCTGGTCATTGTTTTTCTCATACACATGCCAAGAGAAAGAGGCAATCCTCGCAAAGGCATAGCCTGGTATGCTCTCGATGCTCACTGGAAGAGACAACAAAGATTTGAATGATCAATGTCCATGGCTCAAACGCAGCTAGTCCACAAATCCATGAAGCCGAGGACGCCTCCCATGGCCTATGTGGAGGAGATTTTTCTGGAAGAACCCATTCAGGCTCCTCTAGAACATCTCCTCTTTATAGTTCCCGATATTTGGAATCCGCTAACCTGATTTCTGGGGGAGGCTGAGCTAAAGGCTACAGGGACACCGCATAACTGCCATAGAAAGGACGACTAAATAGAGGAACCCACTACTTTCTATGTCGAAGAAGAAATCGAAGAATTTGTGGATGCGACAATGACTTCAAGCGTAGGGGAATTATCCATGGATGCAAACCACCAGAATGCTCAAAGAGGAATGCAAGGAAGGCATGTGACAAGAGATAAGGAGGCCATCAAACTAGGAGAAGCACTGTCAGAGGATATCTGGGTGAGGGAGGGTTGCATGGCTCGTATGCCACCTCTCCTCTCCATCATGCAAGAAGCATGGCGTGTCCAACCTCCATTCTTCTACCCGGAACACCTGGAGCTAATATTTGAAACGAGAAGCCTGGTGGAAGACCAAATCCACCGTGCCATCCAAATCAACCAGTGCATAGACATGTTGTATGATGCCTACTCCAACAAGCCACCAGGGCGACGATGCCTAATGTGTGCACAACCCTTCGCGCTACTAGCGAGAGTGAGAAATCAGTTAATTGTTAATGTGCACAACCCTACATGCTGAAGCCACCAGGGAATTGTTACAGTTAATGTTTCTTGTTAGAAGTTATGTTTTGATTAGAAGTAGGGATTTAGCACTATCAAGGTTTCACTATGTTGTAAGTAGGAAGATAAGGGAACATTTTCAGACTAATGGTTTCCATATGTCCTGGCTTCCTTCGGGCAGGACAGATGGCAGCCCATTTTTTTTATACAAGATGCATAGGAGGCCGACTGTCCCGATTTCGATTTTTCTGAAGGGACAGTTGGCAGTCCAGACGTATTTGTAAGCCTGAAAAGTTAATACAATAGGATCCTCACCTTTTTTACTTAAAAAAAAAACAAAAAGAAATTCAGAGATGCAAATGTCGATTGTTTTATGTTTCATCTAAGCTTACAATACATAACAAAAAAACTAGACTTTGGCTTTTCATTTCAGTTGGGTTTCTTCTTTCTCTTCTTCAAAACTCTGTCGTGTTCTAATATGGTCATTTTTTTCATTTTGGCCTTGATACTGAAAGCTCGATGCTTTTCCTTTTTTCTTTGTTGTTGCAAATTCATATTCAGAGTTTGATCAGGCTGCTTATGCTTGTTTTTTCTTCTTCTTCTACAAAAAAATTGTCTTTGACAAGGGGTTGGTTTCACCTCTTCAAACTATCATCAATTCCCTTCATATCTTGGGCTAAATAATCAATGGACTGCTTCAACATTAACTCGGAATAAAATTTGATTGATTCAAAACTCCATTGCATGAAGATGGTTTCAAACTAGTCTTCATTGAAATCCTCATCCATATCTTCAGATTCTTCTTCTGGCTTCTCACCTGCATACTCAAACAACTTGTCAATCTGATATAAAAAATTATAACAGGAACCATATTGGTTCTCTTCTTTTTGTTCTTTTCTGAGAGCCCTCTTTGTATCTGCAACCAAATTTGTCTCCCTTGCAGATATGAGGTAGTCACCATCATCATCATCATCATCATCATAGATTGATTGTTCAATTGATTTCAAATTGACATCAATAATATTATCTTCTACTTCAGCTGCTTCATTGGCAACGATAAGTGTAGTAGTTGAAATGCTACTATCATCAAACCTTCTTTCAAGCACTACTCCCGCAGTCACCAAATCATCCACTTGTTTTGAATGCCAAGTAGGATTCCTCCTCCAAACATCAATTCATCAATTTTCTTCTTCTCTTCCATTATTTGAAGGCACTCATCATAAGATAGTGTATCATCATCAAATTCAACTTCAAGATTTCTTACCTATGTTTCAAAGAGGCCAATTTCTACACAATGTTCAACAAAAATCATTTATGTTGATCATTTTCCTTCATTAACAAACACTACTGGAATCTTTTCATCAATGTGGGTTGTTGTACTAATAGCTTCACCATCGATTTCTGCAATTTTCTCATGCTCTACTTCACACACAGATGGACCTTTTTTCTCTTCCTTTGGTAGCTCTACTTCACACACAAATACTCCATTCTTTTCCTCTAGTAGCTCTTTTTGAGACACATATGGTTCATCTAGAGTGGAAACATTGGACAAATTGTTGCTCCCTCTTTCACTATACTATGTTTTCAGAATACTCCAAACTTCTTTCAAAGATGTTGTTGTTGCAACCTTGTGCAACATACTATTCCCATTCCTGATCATGTAGATTATGGTCACAGTCTGCAAAACACAAAAAAAAATCTTTCTAACAGACCAACATTCAAAATTCTTACCATTATACTTTGGCAGTAATGGTAGATTCATGCTCATGCTGCTCCAAATATCATCAATTTCCCTCTGTGGGCTCCTCAGGTACAACTGGAACCTATCCATTTGTCTTTGCTAAATATACTTCTATTTCTTTGTTGTTCTCTCTCCAGATTTGTTTGAGATCTCTTCTGGATTTCTTGAGTTCTCTTTGTTGACCCATGACAACGTTTTTTGGTTGTTCATTCACCAATTTGATCACACTTGTGGATGGACCATTCTATCTTGTCACTTGTACACTAAATGACTTGCAGATTCCAGATCCTCAAGTTGACTCTTCTGACTCTATTTTATTTTTTTCATGAAGAAAATACATAACCAAAAAAATTGTTGTAGGATCACAGAACTGTAAAAAAAATTAGATCTACACTAAACATGAAATTTCCTGACTATCCGAGCACAAGATCTTACAGCGTCAGAACTCCGAGCTAGGTTCATTATTGACTGTAACCCTTTAATGGAAAAATCGAGCCATGAGATTTCACTTGAGAGCCAATGCTTATCTCTTTTTAACGAAAATAAATATTAATTTCAACAAATCGTTTCTAATCAACTGTGTCGCGCGATCTTTTATTTCTGATGCACCATCGCCTTGAATACTACTCCCCTCTATTCGTTTGGCGTTGAGAACCTCCAAGAAGAATTGGACAGAATTGGACCTTGTGTAGTCTGTTCGAGGGGACGCGCGGAAAAGAACTTTCGATAGCGACCACCAAAAACTCTTGAGAATTGAAATCAAGATTTGCGCGCGCATATTACTTTCTTCATTGGAGGAGTGGTCTTCGGATTCAATCACTCAGCTTCTTTTCTCTAGTCGAGTTGTGTGCTCAATAGCTCGCTGATCACAATAAAAACAACAGTCGCTCTTTTCTCTTTGAGATTGCTCTAACTCAGCAATCCATGAGTTTGATGGGATCCAGTCCCTTTGGCAGCTCTGGGTTCCCTTTAGTTTGGGCGTATTTGGCGGCTTGTGGAGATCGCTTCTACCTCACAAACTGTTTACACAGTCTCGCTTATATTTGGGCTCGACACTGAAAGTTAAAGAATCACTTGCAGAATAAAGGATCTGTTGTCCTCTCTTCGGATCCAGAAGACTGCGTGATCTCCTCGGATCTGGAGTGTGCAGGAATTTTCACTCTGCACGCTAGCAAACCGGGTGTCCCACGGGCTAGGAAGACTTATACTCTGCGCGATCTCTCTCACCAAGCTCGGGAATGTGAAGCAAACCTAGTTGAACGCTATTTCGCTGCACTGCGCAACACTCTTTCAAAACCGCAGTGGAAGGTCTGCACTCTTCCTCCTGGGATCGAGCTTCTCTCCAGGCACTGTGGAGAGGCTCACTTCCCGAGCTCCGATCCCATGACAAAACAATGGACTGCGCAACAAGACAAGACACTGCACAGACAAGACAATGTACTGCTCGGACGAGACAAGAGACTGTGCATACGATAACAGGAAACAGAGTACACAGGTCACCGGAATGTGCAGAGCGGATTTGATTAAGGGAAAAACGGCTGAACTAAATAAGCTCCAGCAAATCAAGAAGATCAGAGAATTCTAACAGACTTGTACAACGGTCAGAATAGTTGGCAGTGTACAGTCACTACTAAGTTGAAATGTACAACTAACTATTCCTTATTTCTTTCCAGGTCACCTTGGAGCTGAGATGTTGAAAAACAAGGCTGAGATATTATCTCCTTGCATGCATACATACATATATAACTATTAGCACAGCCGCTAACTAGCGGTTGAGAACATCGAAAGGTATTCGCTAAAAATCCGTGCTCTCAATATAAAACGTATGTGGTAATTCGTAATACGTCTGTGGTAATATGAAACGTTTGGCTGCATGGTTTAATCCCACTTAATCATTTAAACGTGGCATTTACATATCCTTACAGTAATTTTTTAATGTGATTAGGTAAATGTTAAAAAGTAAACATGTTAACAGATGCTTGATAAATGCAAGAAAGTTACGAGTAATAAATCTGACCCATTGATTTTGGAGGATGACTAAAAATATACCAGCATCTTCAATGCATAGCCATCAGATTAGGGTTTAAGGTTAAATAAGATTAAAAGATCATTCATTGTGCCCATTATCAATAAGTATACGCCTTTCGACATAATAAATCGAAATATAAAAACCGTGTAGATCCCTGCCTTTAGCAACACGTTACTTTTGCAGCTGCAACCGTTACTTTCCGGCCCACACGGAACATGTTGAACAGTTAATCGACATGTTGAACAGTTAATCGATTTAGTGGAACAGATCACAACAGGAGAAAGCAATCCTTAATACATCTATTATTGCATATTAAATGAAGTCAAAGTCCCAAGGGTCATAATTTATGGGCACTGCACAAGAGTCAAGAATGGTTAAGCTTGGTAAGGCAGGCATTGCTGAAGAAAAGAGCAGGTTTGTTTAGCTTTCAATATTTCAGTGGACTTTATAAATGTCATTTTAAGTATGCATTTTCTGCACTTATCTGCTTGTTTTTGAATTGATCACGGATGTAGATGCTTTGTTTGGATTCCAAGCAAAGGTCTCCAACTATGATCCTGTCGAAACTGGTTTTACTGTTGTAAATAATATTTTTGCCATTCATTGGGCCAAGGAGAATGTAAGTGATATTACTGTGATTGCAAATTAAATTAAAAGGGTAGCTGCAGATCCTTATTTGTTTTATGCATTAAATAAATGAGTTCTTGAAATGGCGGCTACTTACCGGGCTCTGTTGGTTGTTGGTGGTATGGTGCATTAAATGTTTTTGTTATAATATGTTGATATGGTTTTACAAGAATTAAAAGAAATATAATATTGGAAGGAGTACCTTTATGTGAGGTGGATCAAGTGAATGTTTTGTTGAATTCAAAGAAAAGGTTAAAAGGTTAAAGAGTGGATATAAAAGGTATATATAAGTTTTTATTATTTTTTAAACTTTTTGGGTTATTATTTAACCTTATTTATCAAGGGTTCATATTTAACCTTATTTATTACTTCTCTACATTTAAAAGATTTTTTTATAAGTAGTGGGTATTGGGAGATTTTTTGTGCTAATGGCTAAGATGGAGAGTTTGAAGTTTGAAGTTGAAAAGTTCAGTGGTAAAAACAACTTTGAATTGGAGGCTTAAGATGCGGGATTTACTGGTGCAATAAGGTTTGCAAAAATAATTGGCACGCAAGTCAAAGAAACTAACAACTATGACGTAATGGGAATGGGGAGATCTGGATGTGAAAGTTCTTAGTACCATTCGTTTATGTCTGGCGGATGAGGTTCTGTTTAATATCGTAGGAGAGGATACAACATCAGGGTTATGAAACAAGTTGGAAAGTCTATATATGATGAAGTACTTGCCAAGAAAAATCTAATTGAAGAGACCGTTGTACATTTTGCAAATGAAAGAAGGTACAAAAGTTGTTGACCATTTAAATATCTTTAATACCCTTATAGTTCAATTGAGTAGTATGGAAGTTAAATTCGAAGATGAGGATAAGGCTATTAAACTATTGTGTTCGTTTCTTGAATCTTGTGATAATCTAGTTACCTCCATTAGCTTTAGCTCAACAGATGTTTTAGATTGTGACTCTGTTGTGGGAGATTTGTTGGTTGAGGAGATGAGGACAAATTCTAGTAAAGAAACCTCAACTTCAGAGGGGACGCTAGTCAGAGGTCGAACTAAAGAACAAAATGAGGGAATTTTGTCTCGATCTAAGTCAAGACATGGAAAGGGTAAGGAAAAATGTTGGTACTGTGGAAAAACATGACATCTCAAGAATGATTGCTGGAAGAGAAGGAAATCTGAGGAAAACTCTACGAAGGAAGAAAATTTGGTTGTAACAAATTCAGGTATGATTGATCAAGTTTTATCTGTTTCTAGTAATTTACAATATCAAGAAGAATGGCAGTTAGATTCAGGTGCCTCCTGCCACATGTGCTCACATAGAAATTGGTTCATTTCTTACCAATCTGTTGATGAGGGTGTAGTGTTTATAGGAAATGGTATTCAGTGTAAAATTGTTGGGGTTGGCAGTATTAGAATCAGGATGTTTGATGGTATTATTAGGGAACTAATGGATGTTAAATATGTACTTGAGCTTAAATCAAATTTGATTTCAATGGGAGTCTTGGATTCTTGTGGATATAAGTATAAAGGTCAAGGTGGAGCACTCACAATGTCGAAAGGTAATTTAGTAGTGATGGAGGCAACAAAGGTTGATAACCTTTAAAAGATGGAAGGCAGTACTGAAGTAGCATCTGAAGTAACAAATGTATCTACTCTTTTATGGTAGAGGCATCTAGGTCATAAGAGCAAGAAAGAATTGCAGGTACTGGTAAGCGGTAAATCATTTCTAGACTTAAAATCTTTGGTTCTGAATTCCTACTTGTTTTATATCTCTGCAAGTTATGATGATGGTATAAAGAGATGTTGTGTGTGGGATCCTACTTCTCACAAGCTCATCATTGACAGAGATATTGTATGTTTGGAGCAACCAAAAGGGTCGATTCAATATCACAACGATAAATTTGATTACATGCTAGATAATTCATTGTATGGCCTATTGGTACCCAGGAAAATATACAAGAGGTTTGAATCCTTCGTAGTGAGTCATAATTTTTCAAAGGGTAGGAATGACTATACGGTTTATAGCACATTTACAGTCTTGATGTTCTTTGTTGATGATATGCTTGATGCAAGCCGAAGCATGGATAAAATCAATAAGAAAATGACTCAGGTGGACATGGCAATTTAGATAAGGGATCAAGGAGCAGAAAAACAAATTATGGGCATGGAAGTACATAGATATGGTAATGGTAAGCTACGGTTGAAGTTCAGAATGAACATTGTAAAACCAATTTTTATCCCTCTTTCTTTCCATTATAAGTTTTCTTCAAGCATAGGGTCTGTCTATAAAGAAAAAAAGGTTATGTCTCATGTAATTTCAGTAGGAGGTTTGTTGCATGCGATGAAATGGTTAAGACCATATGTTTCACATGCTAATGATGTTGTTGGATACGTGACAGATTCAGCTGTTGCAGTGAAATGGGTGCTTCAACGTTTGAGAAGTACAAATGTCACCTATAATGGTTACACTCAGATGGTCCCTGATAATTGTAACGTATATTTTATAGGTGTTTTGGATAGGAGGAAATCTATCACTAAATATGTCTCACAACACAGTTGTGGAAGACATGTTGGAGGTGGAGTGACCCCTCAAGAATTCCAAACTCGTGCAAGTCACACAGGCGAGATCATGAAGCCAATTTTATTAGAGAAGATGCAATGGTCTTTGGCTTCTCTTGGCTTGCAGAAAAGGTGATGAACAAAAGGAAGGAGAAAGGTATCAGGTTAATTGTTGTCAAGGTGGAGATTGCTGGGATTTGGTGATAAAAAATTACCAAGAACAGATTTGGATCCCATTATTTTGTGTTGGTTACAAACAAATAGACTAGGTTAGAATATGGATAGGGATTGCATTTATTAATCTGTTTCTTGTGTTAATGTATAAACTCATGTAATCTCGTAGAGACAAATGACTGAGTGTGAGTGAGCTGATGTAATCTCCATGATCTGAATAATAAGACAACCGATGCCTATGCTTGGTGGACGTAGCCCAATGTCTGGGTGAACCACGTGAAATCCATGTGTTCCTTATATATGTGATTGTTAATTATCATATGTGAATTGTGTTTTCCACATCTGCAATTCTAACAAAGTTGTTCTTCGTTTAATAAAAAAATCAACAAAAGAAAACTTTGGCTATCTCTTATGCCTTCTATGGGGTATTCCGATGGGGCCAACCAAGGCCATCACCCTATATGGATGTGGGGTTTGGGTAGTTCTGCATATAAATTGGTTTCATTTATTGTTTATGGTTCGAACACAAAGGTCAAATTCTTGTCTCTGTATGCATTACGGTTTTTTTGCAAAATCACGTGGCACTGCAAGTGTTAGGTGACTCACAAGTTTCTATCAACTGAACCAATGGGAAATAGAAAGTGGATATCATTTAGGTGATTCACAAGTTGTTATGAACTGAGCCAATGGGAAATCGAAAGTGGAGACCATTCACCTCTAACCTTCGCTAGCTTAGACTCGTCCCCTTGTTCAGGATTTTGACCAGGCGTCCTTCACTCACATTTATCGTGAGTTGAACCAGAAATCACATTAACTCTCGAAGGAAGCATTAGAATACTACCTAGTCTTCTTTTATGTCCAAGAATTCCTTGGAAAGAATGGAATTTCATTTCTAGTAATACTGTCATGTCATTTTTTTGGTAAGTTGTAATTGTATATGTTTACTCGAAGTGTCAATTTTGGTATTGTATGATCTTGCCTTTTCTTTAAATGGTATGTTTAAAGCCAAGTTGTTATCTAAATATGATATGGTGAAGGGTAGACATTATCAAAAACCTCTTTTGGTATCTCCAATGTCCTTGGTTCTGAGACTAAGCTCAATTATGAGACTAAGCCCACTTTTGAGGAGTCCTTGAGAAGTACAACATGCATATTTCTTTTTTGAAATATATATTTTTTTCATTTGAAAAGATAAAATGGTTTAATTATATAAATTCAAAATTATTGTAGATTTGATAAAATAAATAATAATAAAATTTTGATAGAATAATAATGAAAAAATATATTTTTTTAAATATAACATTAATTCAATAATATTTGAAAAACAATAACATCTATAAAAAAAAATATCTTTATTTATAAATTATATAATTTATTAATTAAAAATATATAAATTAAAAATTAAAAATATATATTGTAATTTTATAAATTAATTTGTAAAATCAAAATATATACCAAATATCACTTTAAAAATATAGTTTGTCCATTCAAAGCATATATGAACATATAACCCAGCGTATGATCTCATAAATCCTAGAAAAAGATATCAAAGTAAATAAAGCATCCTACTTTATAAGGATACAATTTGAAAACTTGTACCATATCGGCGTGACTCTTCAATTTTGGCATTTCTTTGGCCTAGATTTGTTTACTAAACTTCTGTAGCACTTTGTGGCTATTCATATCCTTCATACAAGTTGAATATAAAATTTATATATTAAAATTTTAAAAAGTAAATTAAAAAATATGAATATTCCAAAAATCTATATATAATTATATATAACTATTGTGTTATATAAAATAGATTTATAATATTAAATATATATTTGAAATAAGGAATATTTACGCCGATAGGCGTCCCCCCTATCAGACTTGCATGATTAATCATGCTTTTAATTACTAAATTTAATCTAATGGTTAGGAATTCAAGATGCTGGCATATTCTTCGTCTTACATCCAAATCAATGAATAAGATTGCAATAACTAACTCCCTTGCATTTATAAAATCGTACGTTTATCATGTTTACTTTTTCACTTTTACTAAACATGATTAAAAAATTACTGTAACAATGTATGACTGCCACACGTTTATTAAAATTATTTATTTTATTTATATGAGATAGGCCGTAGATTACGGGTGCCACGTATGGAAGACAGTCGTAGGCCGCTTCATATTCCTAAATCGTTTTGGTTTCTATGGATACGAATGCACAGACATAGGGACAGGCGCGGGCTGCTTCATATTCTTGAAGCGTTTTGGTTTTTGATGTTTGGTTTCTCTGGATACGAATGCGCAGGCGACGATGCAGGCTGCGGGTTCTTGAGTGAGTCCAATCGGGTTAAGTATTGCGTCTCTGTTTGCGTATGCGTATTCGTCCTGTTTGGGTATTCAGGATAGCTTGGCATCGATATTCGTCTTGTTTGCGTATTCAGGATAGCTTGGCATCGTATTCGTCCTGTTTGCGTATTCGACATTCTATTCGTCCTGTTTGCGTATGTGTATTCGTCCTGTTTGCGTATTCAGGATAGCTTGGCATCGATATCACGAGCACATGAAATTTGATTTATTGACTCAATGGCACTAATAAGAATCCTGGCATTAAATTTCATTATTGATTCCAACTGCTCCAACCCTTCATCACTGATTCCAACTCCTACAACCCCTGTGGCACTAGCGGGTATGATCGTAATGCTTACTCTGAAACCGGCTGACGTTATGAACAAACTGAATCTGGGTACGGAGAATATGTCGGTGGAGGTAATTACAGCTACGAAAATGGAAGCCAAGCGGTGGAAATATTGAGATTGATATTAATGGAGATCATGTGAATAGAATGATCTTATCGTTATGTGAATGTAATGGTTGTTGCAATTCTTGTCGCATAAAATAGCCGTTGTTGACTTTTAGTAGATTAACGTTTTTTTGGACTGTCGATTAGATGTCGATAATTTGTGCTTCATAAAATTTCCAAAT
>SNQJ01S0065101.1:69311-109869 GCA_010110895.2 Picea sitchensis | reverse complement strand
ATATGACTCTCTTTCCAATGCCATAATTATTCATCTGATACACAAAGAGAAGGTTGACAGAAAGCTTGGGAACATGCAACACATTCTCGAAACTTTCATTGGTGAGTTCAACCCTTCCTTTGGTGGTGACTTAGACAGAAGAGTTGTCCCCCATCAGAATGGGAGGAACTTTGCATGCATCCAAAGAAGACTATATTGCTTCTAAGGCATCCATGTGATGTGCTGCTCCTGAATCTACGATCCAAGCATCGGGAGAGGAGTTGATGGCTATCAAGGCATGGCTAGAATTGCCTTTCTTAGAATTCAGATCTTCTGGCTTCTTCTTCTTTGCACCCTTAGAGATGTGATCTCCAAGGTTATTTTTCTGAAGTATCTTAGACATCAGATCTATTTTTTTTTGCATGCATGCGGATTCCAAATGGAATCCTTTGTGACAGTATGTGCATTTCTCTCCTTTTCTTCCCTTTTCTCCTTTGGATCTGAAGGCATCGGTGAAGGGTTTTGTGTACCCTTCCTTATTCGTATGTGCATGAGATTTCCACTTATCTTTATCTTTAGATTTATGATATTTGTGGCTTCCATCATGCACAGTGAGTGCATGCGCCCTTGGGCCTTTGATTGCACCCATGTTGATGAGCTTGGTTTTCTCTTGTGTCAAGGATTCGATAAATTCCTCAAGAGAAGGCATCTTCCAGGTGGCTCCAAAGGAAAATATGACAGTATGGAATGTAGATACGAATACAGAAAATTCAGGACCAATATTGGAGAGAACGGTGAGAACCATTTGTTTCTCCTCCGTCGATTTATCAACCCCGCAAGCTTTTAGTTGCGACAATAAATCCTTGAATTTTGTAAAGAAATCTTGGATATTGTCGAAGCTTTTTGGATCCAATGTGAGTAGCTCCACCTCCAGCATGTGTCCCCTCATCTCATCCTGTTTTCCAAAGAGCCCTTCCAATATTTTCTAGGATTCATTGGGAGTCTTATAGGAAGATATGTGAAAAAGGAGATCGGGAGAGATAAGACTGCAAATTGTTCCGAGTGCCTCATCCATGTGATTTAAGTACTTGTATTTTTCTATGGATGATGTTGGTTTTGTATTTGTATTCATGGTTAACATATACAATCCTCTGGATCATATATGTATGGCTATTTTCTCCTTCCATGCAAAATAGTTGTAAGGTGTAAGAATGAATTCTTTTTGGAATTCCATCTTTCTGTTGTCTTCAATTGTTTGTACCTGCAAACAATTTTGGTGTAGCTTTTTCTTAGAATTCCATTGGATTTGATACCATGTAAATGTGTTGAACCTACACAAAATATATCTATCTAAACAATAATACACACATTTGTAGAGAGAATTGGAGAAGGAAGAAGAAGGAGAGAAAGAATGGAAGAATTCTCATTAACGGTTGTGAATAATGAATAATTTACACATGATATACTTTGTATAACTCAATGAGTTCGAATTGAGGTGAACCAATGCACCATAGTGGTGGTATAGAGTGATCTGAACACAAACCATCAGTTACGAGAGTGAATTGCCACATATTCTAGTCTCTCAGGCAGTTACGGGAGTGAACTGCCAGCTAGTTGAGTTAACTAGTCAACTAGTCTTCTGTTAACTAACTGAATAGAGAGTAGTGAGGTGTTAACTTAGGGAATCAAGGCTAATGCGCCAATCTGGTGATGATACCAAGGCAAGGTCGAATTAGCATGGTGATGATCCCAATGTTGTATGGTGATGATCCCAATGCAACATCTAAACTCAACTCAACTAGTTAAACTGAAGTGTCAACTGAAAGAGAATATTCTCCAGGTAGAATAGTCTCCCCTAAAATATAGGAGATTGGATAATGAGTAATTATGAATAATAAACAAGGAATAAACTTAGGAAAAATAAATCCTAGTTGTGTGTGAAGTAACTCCAACAATCATGCATCAACTCATGAACTATAACACTGCCAATATGTGTCTCAACATGTACTATCATCACCAATCATGTACCATAACATCATTAAGATATGCATCAAACATATACCATATCACTCATGATATGTCTCAATCATGCCATACACCATGTACCATAAGATATCATCAATGACATGCCTCAAGTAAGTACCATAAGATGTGCCTCAAGAATGTGATAACATCACCATGACATATACCAAATCAGATACCAAGATATCCAATACATACTTCTAAAAATGTATCATATCATCACAAAGGTGTACCATATCATGTACCATCATCATCAAGACATGCTTCAAGCATGTACCATAAACATAACCCTCATTAACACATGTAAAGTATACATATGATCCTGTAGCATACCTGATACAAAAAATTACAAACCTGCAACTCTTCCTCAAATTCAGCAACTAGAGAATAAAATCTTCATCAAACTTTACCTCACTATCGTGGGACTAGTTTTGGATTAGTCAAAAACCCTAACTTTAAAAAAGAATAAATCCATACCTGTAATGAATAAAGGTATGAAATTTTAAGCACATATACTATAAGATATTTCTTGCATCTCCTCAAAATTTCAGGGTCTTAAATTTCTCATAACATATGTTATAGTGAAAATGGAAGACCTTGTTGAATTCTAGCCTAATATAGAGAGAAACCTTGTACAAAATTCCACACGCTCAATATTTTATAGCTGATTATAAAACAAGCAAAAAATATACTACATACTGTTATATTTCTATTGAAATTGGTCTCATATAATTTTGATCCTCTATGAAGAAGTTATGACAGTTTTAGACGAAAGACCTGCTTGAGACTACTTTCAGGACTAGTAAAAAACCCTATCTTTCACAGAGTGTATCGCTAAAAGTACAACGATCCAAAATCTAAAAATTTTACCACAGGTACCTTGATATGTCTTCACAACATCCTCCAATTTTCACATCTGAATCATTCTATAAAAAATGTTATAAGTAAAATGAAAAGATGACCTTTAAATAACATACCTTAGAACACATCATCACAAGACTTCATCCTCCCTTGGAATTTATGTTGGATTACTGAGAGGGGGGGTGAATCAGTAATGAGAAATTATACTAATTATTAATCCTTCAAATCACAAAGTATATTCTTTTACTTATTCAACCATGTTCATATGTTCATCATCAATATCTTATTGTATTGTAAGCATTAACATTCATCAGTGCATAATAAATAATAAAAAACACATCCACACAATTCACAATACACCAATATTTACGTGGAAACCCAATGCGAGAGAAAACAAAACACTTTTCTTATATGTCAAGAATTACATTCAAGAAAGAACCAAATTCCAATTCTCCAGCTACAACTGGAAGAAGTCTACAACCCGCTATGTTATCCGGCTACAACCAAAAGGTGGCTACAACCACTTGGTTTCTCAGGCTACAACCCGAGGGAAGCTCCAACTCCCCAATTATCTGTCTACAACCAGAAGGAGGCTACAACCCCCTATGTTCTTCGGATACAACCGGAAGGTGGCTACAACCACCTATCCTTTCCCCGTCCAACCGCCCTGAAATATAAGTATAATGATGGAACCACTATCACAATATCACTGTGAGATATATTGTTGTAAACCTATACCAATCAACATGCACCAAAGAATATGTAACAACCTGTACCAAACAACCTTTAATCAACCTGTATCATAAACAAGTGCATCAACCATGCACCAACATGTACCATAAACAAGTGCATCAACCATGCACTAAACCTGTAAAAATAACCTATCACAACAACATGTCTCATCAATCTTATCAACCAAATTAGATCTACTCACCAAGATCAATCACCAAGAAAACTCTAAAAATTGTGCATTACAACAACTCATAATCATCACCAAGATCAATATGTGCTTCTAATAATATACCAAGACAAGTATGCTACATCATCCATAAACCATGTGTCAACAATAATACTAACAAGTGCCTCCAACCATGTACCAAGTATGTACCAATCATGCATCAACTACTCATCATATATGACTCATCAAGATGTACCACCATCATCAACTATACACCTCATGTATGTGTCAACTCATCAAATACTTGCCTCAACCATGTACCCAACATGTACTTCAACCATATACCAAATACATATACCATCAAAATTTCTCTAGCAATACATCACACTATCCATAACCAAATACCACAAAACATTACATCAAACCATGTGCCACAACCTCACTGTTATACAACCTCTATCTATAACATACCTCAACCAAAATCCCTCATCAATTTCATCATCTAAATGTGATTTGTAACTCTGTAACAGACCTGGTCTATATTATCACATACCTGCAAACCTTCCTTGACTTTAACAATAAGAGACTAGCATTTTCATCAAACTTTACTTTAGTCTCACATGACTAATTTTGGATTAGTCAACAACCCTAACTCGCAATAATAATAACTATGTGCCTGTAATGAATAAATATCTGAAAATAGTACACAATGTTCTTCAGTGTATTGTCTTCAATTCCTCTAGGTTTCACTGCTTGGAACCTCCCACAAAAGGAGTTATAGTAAAAATGACATACCTTGCTGAATTTTGACTTATTCTAGAGAGCGAACTTGTAGAGCATGCCCTGCATGGAATATTTGTTGTATGGATCTGAAAATGGTACACAGAATAATACTGGCTATACTCTAACCAATATATTTTGTCTTATTGAATTTGAATATGTTATGAAGAAGTTATGACGTTTTTACCCGAAACACATGTTTTAGACTAGTTTCAGGACTAACCACAAACCCTATTTTCCACGGAGTGTAAATCCAAAAATACAACGACTCACAAGCTAAAATGTTTATCACAAATACTTGGATATGTTTCCTCAATAGTCCCCATATTTTTCTATCTGAATCATTGTATAAAAAAGGTTATAGTGAAAATGGTGAGATGACCTGTAAATAACATACCTTAGAAAGCATCATCAAAAGACTTTATCCTCCCTTGAATTTCGGCCTTATTTACTTCACCTTCCCTCTAAAATTCGCCTTAGATCTCCTTTGGTTACCTCATTCACTTGTAGATATTCAATATTCTCAAGTGGATACTAATGGGAGACCCTTTCTCTCTTATTTATACTCTCCAAGTAGCTTCCTCTAGAAGTATCCGCTTAACCACTTTGTCCACTTAGTCACTTTGTCCACTTAACAAACTTTGTCCACTTGGCCACTTTGTCCACTTAACCATTTTTCCACTTAGCCACTTTTTCCACTTAACCAACTTTGTCCACTTAGCCACTTTGTCCACTTAACCATGTTTTCCACTTAGCCACTTTATCCACTTAACCAACTTTGTCCACTTAGCCACTTTGTCCACTTAACCACTTTGAATACTTTATTATTTAAATAATTTCTCTTTACTCAAAACTTCTTGTTGCAACTAACTTTTATATAATTATTCAATTCATAGCTTCTTTTCCCTTAACTAACTTCTTATTGCAACCACTTTATTATTTAATTTATTTCTTGGTCAACCACTTTGACTATTCAATCTTCTCATCAAAACTACTTTACCATAATTACCAAACTCACAAATTATTGTTGCAACTAATTTATTTTTAATTATTTTCTTAATGCAACAACTATACCCATGATTAACTCCTAGTTTCACCCACTTTGACTAGTCAACTTCTTCTAGGAGTTTCTAGAGTAATTTGACTTCTTTAACCTTCTAGGGGCTTCTAGATAACTCATGAGGGTTCTCCAACTTCACAAGGCCATAACACTCTAATCGTGAGGAGTTATGTGGTGTTCCACATATCACCAGAAATGGCATGACATGTACTATCCATCTAAAATAGTTTTACTTGTAAATTCATTGATCTTCATGACCTTATACCTCAAAGAGACTCAGATCCATTACCCATGCCTTTGTGCTACCAAAATTCGCTACCAGGCTTCTCCAAGGGTTGGCATCAATCTACAATATCACTCTCCAATGGTTGACATCAATGACAACCAACAATCCATACCAACTGTCCATCAACCTAATCCAACTGTTTGACCATTTTTCCCTTATTCACTTCAAATTCCCTCTAAAATTCACCTCATATCTCCTTAGGTACCTAAGATAAAAATCATGAGTTAATGTAACAATTGAACTCTTAGGTGCCTTATTTATACTAGATATGGCACCCTTGTTTTAGGGTTGACTTGACCCAAATAAAATTCAATTTAATTTTTAATGATTATTCCATTGAGGATGACTTTACCAACAACATCCTTAATATTTATTGCAATGGGGATGACTTGTAACTTATTGTTTGCAACAAATTTTCTTCTTTTAATTAATTAATTTGGGGTGTACTTGTTACAATTGTTTAGGGTTTCTTAACCATACTTTGGGGCTTCCATCTTCAAGAGAGAATATATCCTCAACTATGAGGAACCACGTGATGTACCACCTACCATTGCAAACATAATGATGAGGACTATCCATATATGATTGTGTTTCCTACATTTACATTGTCCTTCATTTCCTTATTCCTTAAACAACTTCAGGATTTATGACCACACCTCTGGGGCTTCTTGTAGACTTCTTCAAAGCGTCTACCCGTGAGGGCCATACTTAGAGATACACCATAAAGGGACCACTTTGGAGACTGGTCCAAATACACCCATCACATATTGTTGACATCAATGGCAACCAACTTTCCAACACAAAACCCCCAACTATACATGTCTATCAAGTTGTGTTAAATATCGATTCATTAGGAGGAGAAATGGTTCCATTATTTTAGCATTGTATTTGTTCATGATAGTTGAGAAAAACATCTAGGAGTGGAATTTTGAGAGTATAAATGATCTTTAAATGAGGGACTTATAGCCCACTCTCTTCACCAACATGGACCCTATGCAAAATTATCTTTCTTGTCTCTATCTTAGTTATGTCCCTTATTTTTGCATGGAGTTCTTTGTCTTTTGGAGGCTACCAAGCCTCATCCCTATTCCATACACATGGACCTTTCTTCTTCTCTTAATGATAAAGGTCCTTTCTCAATGTAGCCTACACACCTCCCATAGTTGGCAACAACAATGACAACTGAAAATCTTCCAAGAAACAACTGGGAAACTCATTTAAACAACTATTCCATGTGGCATTGGTTTTTTCCTTATCATGACCAGAATCTACTTATAAGAGCTTTGTGAGCATGAGTTTCAAATTGCGTTCATAATTTCAGTTGGTTCATGGTCTAGGTCAAGTGGATTCTGCAACATAATAACAATTAAGACAACGTTTTTTCACTTCGATAGCGAATACAACAACCTTGATATATCAATCCTCAATGTTGGAGTAATGTGGTCACTTTCATTATAATCTAGATACATTCCAACCATGAAATCAATTGTTGAATCTCCCATAGTTTGTAGTTTTGTGCACTACAAATTACGTCCCATCCAAAAGAGCGATAATTTCCACAACTTGCTCGGTTCTCATTGAATTAACCACCCAAATGTTTAACGAGATGATGAGTTGACCATTGAATCTTGATAGCAAATCACTAAATGAATTAGCAATGGCCAAATGTTTCAGAGAATTGGAATCAAAAGAAAGGGATACCTTGTTATAGTCATACCTCTATACAAATCTTGAAGTTCCAGGTGATAATGTTGTCATTCAATAAAATCTATTTCCCGAGACTTCTCAGAAAATTATTTCTATTATTTCTATGATATTGGAGAAAGAAGATGATTTAAAAGTTTATGAGTTTGTTTTAGGGATTATGGTTTCAATATACCCAATTACAACCAAACCCATCACTAAATTTAATTATACTGAATTCTTAGCAGATCAAATCCACTACCAACATTTTGAATTTGAATCTCTTAGAATATTTAGATATCTGTCTTTCCTAGTTCACCTTTTTTTGTTCACACAAGCCTTTGATTTTATGCATATAGGGATAAAGGTTGAATATGATATTGGTAACCCAACTTCAGTTACTCACTGGACTTCTGTGATTATGAAAATACCTTTGAATGTTGTATTTTCACAGTATGTTGATCAATTTATGTCTAAAGCCTACCAAATCATACACAATCAAGTTTTTCCTAGAATATTTCCTGAGTGCAATTTTTTTTTACAGCTAAATCAAGACAAAAGAGTGGGAGATTGTTGAAAATTATATTGAACTCAGGGTTTATGAATGTCAACTTTCTCCCTTTTGCTTTCTTGTTTTCTTGACTCCAAGATTTTTTTCTTTTTAATATGTTAGGCAAAGATTGAACTTTGATGAAATTCACTTTGTGCCAAATAAATATAAGGTAACTTTTAAATTGAAGGAGGTATGTCCTTTTATTGCAACACCACATCAACACTACAAGTGACAACAAATATGCTTTCAACTATGGGATTACAACAAGGAGACCCATGGAATTATGACCCTCATGGCATAAATTCATCAAAAATAATATTACATGAGAAGAGTCGTCATCAACATCAACAAAAATAACAACTAGAGATATTGGAAAATCAAGAAAATTGACAAGATGTGTAGAACTTTCTTCATATCCATGGTAAATAATTTGATCATTCAACAAAGTCCCCAATCACACAAACGTCGCAACAATTTGAGATGACATACAAAAGGAAAAATTCAAAGCCTACATCAAAGAATTCAGAGACAAGGGAAGAAAGATCATCCAAAAAGAAGAAATTAGAAGTACTTGAAGAAGAAGAAGATGTTGGATTACTGAGAGGGGGGGGGGGTGAATCAGTAATAGAGAAACATAATTTTTTTTCACCATAAAATGCAAGTGTTATATCAATGTAGCACTATCATCCAATAGTTGCAGAGTAAATAAACAATGAAAAAATGAGCAATCACACACATACACAATACACCAATGTCTTACATGGAAACCCAAAGTGGGAGAAAACCACATAATGTTTTTTCTTATATGTATTTAAGAATTACATTCATTGGAAGCACCAACTTCTATTGTTTTCCAGCTGCAACTGGAAGGAGGCTCCAACCCCCTAGTTTCTCAAGCTACAACCTGAGGGAAGCTCCAACTCCCCAATTCTCTGGATACAACTAGAAGGAGGCTACAACCCCCTATGTTCTCCAGCTACAACCGGAAGGTGGCTACAACCACCTTTCCTTTCCCCATCCAACCTCCCTGGTATATAAGTAGAATGATAGAACCACTGTCACACTATCACTGTGAGATATATTGATGTAAACCTGTACCAATCAAACTGCACCAAACAACCTATACTAATAACCTGAACCATGCATCAACCTGTACCTCAACTTGTAATCAACCTTTACCATAAACAAGTGCATCAACCATGCACCAACCTGTACCAAACAACCTGTAATCAACCTGTACCATAAACAAGTACATCAACCATGCACTAACCTGTACCTCAGCCTATATCATGAATAAGTGCATCAACCATGCACCAAACCTGTACGAATAACCTATCACAACAACTTGTCCGAAAAACCTATCACAACAACCTGTCTCATCAATATTATCAACCAAATCAGATATACTCACCAAGATAAATCACCATGACAACTCTCAAAGATGTGCATCAACCAAGCACAACAACTCATAATCATCACCAAGATCAATATGTGATTCTAATAATATATCAATACAAGTATGCTACATCATCCATAAACCATGTGTCAACAACACTACTAACAAGTGCCTCCAACTATGTACCAAGTATGTACCAATAATGTATCAACTACTCATCAACTATGACTCATCAAGATGTACCAACATCATCAACTATACACCTCATGTATGTGCCAACTTATCAACTACTTGTCTCAACCATGTACCCAACATGTACCTCAACCCAAAGCCCTCGTCAATTTCATCATCCAAATCTGATTTGTAACTTTGTAATAGACCTAGTGTATATGATCACATACCTGCAAACCTTCTTTAACTTTAACAACAATAGACTAGCATTTTCATCAAACTTTACTTTAGTCTCACATGACTAGTTTTGGATTAGTCAACAACCCTAACTTGAAATAATCATAACTATGTACCTGTAATGACTAAAGACATGAAAATAGTACACAATGTTCTTCAGTGTGTTTTATGCAATTCCTCGAGGTGTCACTACTTGGAACCTCTTCGAAAACGAGTTATAGCATAAATGGCATACCTTGTTGAATTTTGTCTTATTCTAGAGAGCGAACTTGTAAAGTGTTCCTCACACGAAATATTTGTTATATGATTATGAAATTTGTACATAGAATACTATAGACTGTACTCTAACCAACACATTTTGTCTTACTTAATTTGGATCTGTTATGAAGAAGTTATGAAGTTTTTACTTGAAACACTTGTTTTAGACTAGTTTCAGGACTAGCCACAAACCCTATTTTCCACGGAGTGTAACTCAAAAAATACAACGACCCACAAGATGAAATTAGTACCATGGCTACTTGGATATATTTCCTCAATGGCCTCCCAATTTCACGGTCTGAATAATTCTAGAAAAAATGATATTGCGAAAATGGTGAGATGACCTGTAAATAACATACCTTAGAAAGCATCATCAAAAGAATTTATCATCCCTTGAATTTTGGCCTTCTTTACTTCACCTTCCCTCTGAATTTCGGCTTAGATATCCTTTGGCTACCTCAGTCACCTATAGATATTCAATATGCTCAAGTGTGATTAAAATGAGAGAGCCTTGCCTCTTATTTATACTTTCATGTAGCTTCCTCAAGGGGTTACCTTTTAACCATCTTAACCCAATTCCCTTATTTTAGGGCTAACCCACTTCTAACCACTTTCCATAATTAGAAATTTCTCCATTTACTTTATTATTTAAATAATCATCCTTGACTTTGTCACTTCACTTTATTATTTAAATAATCCTCTTTGACTTTGTCACTTCACTTTATTATTTAAATAATCCTCTTTAACTTTGTCACTTCACTTTATTTTTTAAATAATCCTCTTTGACTTTGTCACTTCGCTTTATTATTTAAATAATCCTTTTTGACTTTGTCACTTCACTTTATTATTTAAATATTTTCTTCTTTGCAAGAACTTTGACTTATTTGACCTTTTGGGTCTTCAAGTCAACATATGAGGGTCCTCCAAATTCGTAAGGCCATAAGTCTCAAAGCGCGAGGATTTATGTGACATTCCACATACCACCTGAAATGGAATAACATGGACTATCCATCTAGAATAGTATTACCTGAAAATATATCAAAACTCATACCATTATACATCAAACAAACTTGGGCCCATTACCCAAACCTATGTTCTCCAACTTCACATGGCCATAACTCTCTAACCATGAGGAGTTATGTGATGTTCCACATACCACTGTAAATCGCATGACATGTACTACCCATATAGAATAGTCTTACCTTCAAATATATTAAAACTCATACCATTATACATAGAACAAACTTGGGTCCATTACCCAAACCTTTGTGCTACCGGACTTTCTCCAAGGGTTGACATCAATCACTAAGGGTTGAAGACATCTACAATATCACTCTCCAATGGTTGACATCAATGAAAACCAACAATCCATACCAACTGTCGATCAACCTAAGCTAGTTGTTTGACAATCTCCCCCTTTGGCAATGATGGAAACACCAACATTGATGGCAACACTTAGTCATGATAACATTCATGTTTATACTCCTCATTAATGTTTCTATCTCTCTATTACACATTATTTTCGTCATCCCTATGACCGTTAATGATGTAAACCTATATGTTGCCTTCAGAGGGGTCAGTAGCCTGAGTTACTAAAGAAAGAAGGGAGAAGAACTTTTCCTGAGAAAAGAAGTTGCATTTTCCTTTGTAAAAACCCTAATAAAGAGGATTTTTGCATGCTGCACTATAGCTAGGGTGTGAAAATGCCTAATTTTTGCACGTTGCACCATATCTAGGTCGCGAAGTGTTTGCAGGTTGCTAAATAGGTAGGGTGTGAAAATGCTCATACATGGGAAAAACGAGCATCTTCTCGATGCTTCTAGAAGGAGAAACTTCCATGGTGAGGTGGCATTCGAATGGTTTGGATCTTACTCACTTTCATGATTTAGTGGGATCATCCTAACCTCCTCACTTTATCTTCTTCAACTTATAAAAGGAGAGGAGCTCTCATGGAGAAAGTTATATTTTGGGATTAGATTGGATTGGATTGAGTTTTGGAGATTGTTAGCTTGGCTAGATGAGCCATTTTGTCAAGATAGATTGTGAATATTATAAGATCTATGCTCTCAGAATTCTTGGAGTGGAAGTGTGTGGGGAACGAAGGACAGTTGGAAGGGACCTTACGACATCAAGGCCATGGTTGTAATCTCTCTTTCACATTTAATATGATACAGTAATATGATTCTTTCCTATAAATTCTTGTTGTGTTTTGTTAACATGATTCATTGATCACATACATAGGTTTATATTGAGTTTATGTTATTACTATAACTTTGATTGGTTGCGTTCTTTGTGGGATCATCATTGTATGAGTGTTGTAGACGAGCTAGGATGGCAATGGAGAGAGAAGCAATGTTTAAATGGTATGTCACTATCCCTCTTTAGTTAGTAAATTCAATATTTAAAACTTAAGGAAAGTGTCATGCTCTGGTGTGTTTTGTTCTAGATCTAGAATTGGATATAGGGAGATGGAGTTAGTGTCTCTGAGTTATCCTACAAAATTGAGTGACTCCATGAGAACATATTGTTTCCTAGTTAGTCTAGTTCCTTGCTGATTTCTTGATTCCGGTCTCTAATTCTGTGGGAGATCCATTCAGATTCTCTGAGTTTGAAAGTTCACTTAGATTTTTGTCCCTTTTCCCAAAATCTCTTTGATTACAAATAGTCTCTCACTGTACCTATCTAGAGCCTACAAAAACCCTTGATTTTATTACCTTTATTTTAAACAGTGCGACTGTTTTGCACCCTATTTATGTCTAGGCAGGAAATGCGATTTTAGCACTACTAAATTTGAGAACTTGCTTGTAAAAATTTGGATTTAGGCTTTCCTATCTTTTGATGCCAGTTTTTCTTTAATCAGCTGGATTGAACTTAAGACCTCTGATGATCTGTTTACAGGTTGCTTGACATTCTTTGAGTTGCTTTTAGCCATCTTTGCTTTATTTGGTTTTGAAGATTAGTCTCTTGCTGAGTGTCTTTCAATTACAAAGTGTGTTTTCTTTAGAATTGTTTAGGAAAGATCAGATTTCTTATGAATAGTTCTCTTTAAAAACTTTAGTTTGGGTTTTCTTTGTTTTAAGAAAGTTCATTATTGCTTTTAGTGAAATTTTGAAACAAAAGATTTAATTTATTGCTTTATATATTAGATTGGGGGCATCCTTGCATTTGATAGTGAAAATTGCATGATTCTTGTATTTTGGTCTTAAATTACGAAAAAAATTCCCCCCTCATGGTCAGGGGAGGCCATGAATAGATGTATTGGTGTACAATTTATTTTGCTCATTTCTTAAAGACATGGATATCAATGAGTTTTAAATGTTGGGACATTGTGCATCTAGGAATAATAAATGTTTTCTCCTTCTCGTAGCATAGCTCTCATATCAAAATGAAAGATTGCATCTTCATCTCTTTGCACCTTTAGTCAGTCAAAACACCATATTGTCCATGCCATTTTCCTTTTGAAAGGATAACAACATTGTAAAATAAAGCAACATAAAAATTGATTAGACATTTTATATTTTAAGTAACAAATACCATTAGATTAGTTGTAGGAACTTTGGAATAGGTGTGAAAGATAACTTTCAAAGGCTGCAAACATAGTATATTGATAGGGAGAGAGGATTAAATCACTTGCTTCATTTTGTCACAGGAAGCCCTTCTCTAAGGGTCAATCTGAGGGTAGCATTAAGGCTGAGTTACTCACCCTACTTTGTTGATCTTGGTGTAGAGATTACGCGTGTGAGAGTCACTTGAAGGTATACCCACAATTGTAATGGAATCCTTCGAGGTTGATTTTAGACTAGATACCACGCCTTTTGTGTGGACCTTTCGAGTTGATTTTGGGCTAGATACCCTGCCTTTGTGTGTGGATCGGACTGTCGACTATTTCCCCAGGGATCATTGTAGTAAGTGGTAACCTTAGTGGCCTATCTCTCTAGGTTCTTTACACGAGGTGACTGTGGAGGGGCAAGTCTCCATGGTACCTGGAATCAACATTGGCCAAACTCACTCGGGCACCTTGGAGGGTATACCCATGATTATGTGTGGGAGCTTGCACCAAGGCGTAAGTCCATTAAGCAGGTTGTCAATGTAACTTTTCCACCCACTCTATCGCAACCCCTTCTTACTTTGTTCCCATGATGTCGGATTTCACCACCAACTAGTGTGCTCATTGTGAGAAGGTTCTGTTTGCTTGTTTGCTAACTAGATTTTTAACGTGTGCTTTTTGTTTTCCCTAGTGGACTCTAGATTGGATCTTTATTTTTATGGAATCAGTTCCTGGAATGACCAATGAAGGAACTCCTTTTCCAGGGGAACCTTTTGTTTTTACTTCTTACGGAAACATTGGTCCTCCTCATATTGCTACTTTGAGCCTTCCACGTCTCACAATTGGATTACCGATATGGTTGTTTTCCACTAAGGTAATCCCGAATGCAGTTAGTGCTTCAGTCACAAGCACTTCCCACCAAGAGCATCAACCTCATGTTGATCCTTCACCTTCTTCACCATTAAGGTGTTCTTCGCCTTCTTCACTTGCAAGGTCACCTTCTGTTTCATCTTCTTCATCGAGTGAAAGTTCTGAAGCTAGTAACCTGGTGAATAAGAAGAAGAAGAAAGATAAACAAGGGTCAAAACCTCCAACCACTATCAAACATGTTGGAAAACAACCAGTTACTGTTAATCGTGTTGGGAGGGTTGATGATGTCAAGATCACCCAAACAACTCGTAAGCCCAAGTACCCTTGCAGGATTTGTAAGGGTAGCTATCTTCTTAAGGATTGCCCTAGTCTATCCAAGGTTATAGAAGTTTGGTCTACACCCCCTCGCCAACCCATGTCATCAGTCTCTGAACAACATGTTGATGACCTCTCGTCAACTAGTCAGGATACCGTTGATAAGAATAAAAGTAGAGTCAATTTCTTGTGTATGTTATGTAAAGGGAGTCATGTCACTCACATTTTCCCTCGTATGGACAAAGCCTCAAAATTACTGGAAGACATGACTGTTTCACAACCTCAACTTCCAGCTACTTATCGCAAGCTTACTCTTGACCTCCCTATAGTTGATGGAATGATCACTCTGGTCCCTTCACCGATCAATACGGTTGATCATGTCGTCAATTTGGTCACATCCTTAATTGAACCAGTTGACAAAGTGGTTGATATGATACCATCCTCGATCAATCCCACTCTCCCCTCAGAGAGTGAAACTAAAGTGGTCGATCCGATCCCATCCTTGGTCGATCCCACTCTCCCATTAGAGAGTGTCACCCAAGTGGTTGATCTATTTCCACCTGTCGACCCCATTCTCCCCTTGGAGAATGCAACCCAAGTGGTCGATCTGATCTCATCATCGGTCGATCCTACTCTCCTGAGAGTAAACTCGATAATGCCCACATTTTTCTTGTTGATACAGACTCTGTCGTGTCGAGGGGTATTCCTCCTTCTCCCGTGAAACCCCCTCCAAGTAATGAGGCCATCCTTTTTAATTGGGGTGTGCTAACTGGACCTCATCTTCCCTCTCACATTCCTTTCCAGATTACAATGCAAGTTTGTGGTCGTGGCGTTCCTCAGACGTTGATAGATGAAGGTGCGTCCATTAGCATTTTGTCCTCTTTTGCTTGGCAAGCTTTGGGTTGTCCTTAGCTTGCCCCGGTTAAGCAAAATTTGTTATATTTTAACAGAAGAACCAGTCAACCTTTAGGGAACCTTCCTCAATTTCCTATAACTTTGGGAGGGAAAATTGTCTTTATTGATGTCATGGTCATCCAAGACCCCTTGGATTTTTCTTTACTCCTTGGGTGAGATTATGTCTATGCCATGAAATCTATTGTGTCTACTCTTTTTAATGTGATATCTTTCCCTCACGATGGATGAGTTGTGACTGTTGATCAACTTTCATTCATTGACCCTGATTAGATTGTCTCCCTAAATGGTTCTTCTATGCAGACGATATCGCCCCCGCCACAGGTCAATTATGTGGCATTGTCGCCCATGGATTCAACTTATGATGACTTAGATCGAGTAGTTGACATGGTGATCTCTTCGATAGGGTTGTTAGAGCCTGATATATTTACTCATGTCGTGACCCTCGACATGGTGTCCTTCCATAGTGTGTTTCTTCCTTCCAGTGAAGACCTCTTGGAGGCCATGACCTAGTTTTTTCCCTTGACATGGTATCATTCCGGAGCATTGTCCTCTTGGAATCCATGATCAAGAAGAGAGACTCTGAGGATAGTTTTTGTGTCTCTAAGGCAACCTCATTAAAAAATGAAACAACGGTCTTTGAGCATGATTTTCTGATTTCAAGCTCGTTAAAAAATGAAACCAGCTTTGAGCATATTTTTCTCCTTTAAAGCTCGCTTAAAAATGAAACCAACTGAGGATAGTTTTTGCATCTCTGAGGAAACCTTGTTAAAAAATGAAACATAGGTTCTTGAGCATGGTTTTTTGATTTCAAGCTCATTAAAAAATGAAACCAACTATGAGGATAGTTTTTCGCGTCTCGGTAGAAACCTCATTAAAAAATGAAACAAAACTTATGAGCATAGTTCCTGTTTCTGTGTCAAGCTCGTTAAAAAATGAAACAGAGGTCTAGGGATTGAACCTGGATTCTTGATCATAGTTCTTATCCTGTGTCAAGCTCGTTACAAAATGAAACAATTTCCCTCTCTCTATTTGAGTCAAGTCTTTGTCTAGTATTTGAATCAAAGCTTGGGGGGAAATGCCTTCAGCCTTTGGAATTCATGTTGAAGTTATGTTGCTAGCTTTGTAAGTTGGGGGCTAAGTACCAACCATCCATGTGTAACACGTTGGGAAGTCGCAAGCATAGTTTTCTATGGTCCAAGCTTGTGTAAAAATGAAACCAGGTGCAAGCATAGTTTTCTATGGTTCAATCTTGTGTAAAAATGAAACCAGCTACCTCAAGCATAGTTTCCTCTAGTTTGAGTTTGTGCAAAAATGAAACCAGGACCAAGCATAGCTTTGTTTTGTTTTAAATCTTGTGTAAAAATGAAAACAATCTCAAGCTTAGTCTTTTTTCTTTCTCATGCTCGTTAATACATGATAATAAGTTACCGAGCTTAGTCTTTGTTCTTTCTCGTGCTCGTAAATATGTGAGAATGTAACCGAGTATACTTTTATCACTTTTTCGGACTCGTAAAGGTTATACAAAAAAGGAACCCCCTGGAGTTCCCTTTAAGCTCTTTTTAGACTCTCTAAACATGAAAAGATTGTCGAGTGACCTTGTTCTTTTCACACTCGTTAAAGTATTTGAAGAAAATGTCTGTTGAGCGATAGTTTATCTCTTTTTCGGTCTCATCAGACTACTTTACAAAAAAGGAACTGAGAGAGTTCTCTTTAAGTGTTTTTCAGACTCTATAAACATGAAAACACCCTGAGTTTTCCTTCTTTGGACTCGTTAAACAAACATCGAAAGGCCCATATGGGACCGAACCATTCCTTCCTAGGGTTCGTTAAACATACTTCGAGGGACTCATCCGAAGGATGAGCTTACATTACAAGAATATGTTATCCTCCTCAAGCTTGTGTAAAAATAAAGAGGTACTCGCAAGAAATGGTGGGGGAAAAATTGGGAAGGAAATGTGTCTAAACCTATATTCCATGGAAGAGTCACTTTTGAACATGACACCATTTCACTCGCTTTGTGTCTAGGTTGGAAAATCCACTTGTCTCTTGATCATACTCCTTATAAGATTACAAATTGGTCTATGATCCCTATTGTTGAGTCAATGTTTCCAAGACAGTTGTCATGTCGCCAATATGTTCAAAAAATAAGTTCAACGCAGAAATCCTTCTATTGCACCATCCATTTCTGCATTCCTTAAGCCTTCTATTGCGTCATCCATCCCTGAGTCAGTCTTGAATCACTTGTTACTCTAATCTACATCAAATCTTGTTACTTGTTTCGTGTCATTGATGGGGGATACATTAAGGCCCTCATATGATGATTCTTTTCCTGTCAACTTCAACTCATTATCCAAGAATTAGACATAGAAACCAATTGGTACCTTGGAACTTGCATGCCTCAATGGCAGGTTTCCTCTCTTTTGATAGTGGGTTTTCATTATTGACCCCTGATCGGAAGATTCCATCGAGTGTTCGACTTCAGCTCATTTATTCGCATTCGTTGGATTGTACTAAGGTACCTTGGGAGTCATTGACATTAATGGTGATTTCCCTCGCACTTGTTAACAATATACATTAATGACCAGTAATCAAATGGTTTCTACCATGTTCGACTTTAGCAGATGTATTCACATGGTTAGATTCGTACTATAGAGTGGTGGAGGTGAAGACCCTGGATCTTTTCTGATAGATCCAGGTTGCGTTGGAGCATATTCAGTGTACTGTTACATAGATTCACATTGTATGTCTGGTGGCTATGTTCAAATTTGAGTCTTTAACACATAGATCCACAGTGTAGTTTTAGTGGCTATGTTCAGATTTGAGTCATATTGGCATGGATCCACAGTGTATGTTTGGTGTCCATGACCTGTCTTACTTGACACGGATCTTCGCATGTCGACATTTATGCTCTGATTTATTTGTATTCTGAGTATGGGAATGCCTACCTCAGTGATGATACATTATTGTACGGTATTGCCTTGTTTGTTGGCAGGTTTCTGACCGACTGTTTCTTGTTCCCTACACACACTCGACAAAGTATTTCAGCTATCACTCTATTCTAACTTCATACTTTGGGGGGCTCTCTATTACACATTATTTTCATCATCCCTATGACCGTTAATGATGTAAACCTATATGTTKCCTTCAGAGGGGTCARTAGCCTGAGTTCCTGAAGAAAGAAGGGAGAAGAACTTTTCCTGAGAAAAGAAGTTGCATTTTCCTTTGTAAAAACCCTATTAAAGAGGATTTTCGCATGCTACACTATAGCTAGGGTGCGAAAATGCCTTGTTTTTGCAGGCTTCACCATAGCTAGGTCGTGAAGTGTTCGCAGGTTGGTATATAGGCAGGGTGAGAAAATGCTCATACATGGGAAAAACGAGCATCTTCTCGATGCTTCTAGAAGGAGAAACTTCCATGGTGAGGTGGCATCCGAATGCTTTGGATCTTACTCACTTTCATGATTTAATAGGATCATCCTAACCTCCTCACCTTATCCTCTTCAACTTATAAAAGGAGAATAGCTCTCATGGAGAAAGTTAGCTTTTGGGATTAGCTTGGATTGGATTGAGCTTTGGAGATTGTTAGCTTGGCTAGATGAGCCATTTTGTCAAGATAGATTGTGAATATTATAAGATCTATGCTCTCAGAATTATTGGAGTGGAAGTGTGTGGGGAATGAAGGACAGTTGGAAGGGACCTTACGACATCAACTCCATGGTTGTAATCTCTCTTTCACATTTAATATGATACAATAATATGATTCTTTCCTATAAATATTGTTGTGTTTTATTGTATGATTCCTTGATCACATACATAGGTTTATATTGAGTTTATGCTATTACTATCACTATGGTTGGTTGCATTCTTTTGCAGGATCACCATTATATGAGTGTTGGAACGGAGCTAGGATGGCGATGGTGAGAGGAAGTGGCGTTTAAACAGTATGTCACCTATCCCTCTTTAGTTAGTAAATTCAATATTTAAAACTTAAGGAAAGCGTCATGCTCTGGTGTGTTTTGTTCTACATCTAGGTGGATCTATTGAGATCAGTTAGTGTTCGCACCTACCAATTTATCTTATAACACTATCCCCCTTTGAAATCAATGGAAAAGGGTATCTCCCTTTGGGGTTTCTCCCCCTGACTGAACTCTCCTTGGGCTGCTCCCCTTGTCTACATGCCTCTATGATATCTCTCCAATTATTTCTATCCTGCATCTAATAAATCTCTCCACCTTTTTCATCAATGGCAAAGGTATCTTTCCATCCAGGGATGCTCCCCCTAACTAAACTATCCTTGGGGATACTCCAACTGACTGAACTCTTCTTGAAATTGATCTCCCAACCTGAATTGTCCTACGTATGGTGCTTCCTCATGTACATCTAAGACATATAAGATAATCATTCAAAAGCATTCATTTTGGACAGAAATTACTCCTAGTCTATGGCGAAGATACTCAAAGTATTATCGTGGAAGCAGTTTTGTAAAGATGTCTGCCACTTTTTATTTTGTGCCCACATATTCAACTCTGATGTTTTTCTTTGCAACCCATTCCCGTAGAAAGTGATACTTGATTGGAATGTGCTTCATCTTGGACTGCATCACTGAGTTATTTGAGATACTAATGGCGCTTGTATTGTCACAATAGATTGGAATGGGCTCATCATACTCAACCTGTATATCTGTTAGAGTTTGTTTCATCCATAGAACCTATGTACAACATGTTTCTACTGCAATATACTCTGCCTCGGCTATAGATAAGGATATTGATGATTGTTTCTTGCTTAACCATGATACTAAACCCTCACCCAAGTAGAACGTTGCTCCACTGGTGCTTCGTCGGTCATCAATGCAACCTGCTCAATCTACATCTATGTAGGAAATAAGTGATAGATCCTTTCCTTTTGGATACCATAATCCAAAATCTTATGTTCCTTTGAGATATTTGAAAATCCTCTTCACTGCTAATACATGTGATTCCTTTGGTGTTGCTTGAAATCATGCTACATGTCCAATTGCCTACATTACATCTGGTCTGGATGATGTCACATATAGTAAGATACCAATCATTGACCTGTATTTCGTCTGGTCTATAGACTTTGAATCATCATCTTTGCTCAACTTGCAACTGGTTTGCATAGGAGTGGTAACTAGTTTGCAATATTCCATTCTGAACCTCTTTAGCATTTCTATGATATACTTAGTTTGAGAAATAAAAATTCCTTGGTTTCTTTGACATATCTTGAGTTACCTTGATGTAGAGGTTGTTGTTTGCGCTTCCTTTCCATAGTTAGTAGGGAGTTTTGGAATTGTTGTTTCTGAGCATTACTATGTTTTGAATGTGAACTGTTGTATGCACTGCATGTGTCCAAAACATATCTGTCAATTTGGAATCCATTATCATTGTTCAATCCATTTACTGTGTAATTATCATCCATTATGATAATGTTCCTTTGTCTCTGAACCACTCTCTGAACCAATCTATGAATCCATGTTGTCGTCCACTTTCATATATTTGTCCAAAAGGGCTAAGTATTCTTACAAATCCATCTCTGTCCATACTGTCCAAGACTCTACTTGCACAACTATCCATAATGTTGACCCATTTATCACTATACTATCATGAAGTATTGATTAATCTATCAAATTGTACTTCTGCTAACTGACTTTTTTGGATCTATCTTCTCAAAATCTACAAGTTGCTCGAAGGATTTTTCTTTGGTCTATCACAGTTATCGCATAGACTCCCCCTATCTAATATTCATATTACCTGGGAGTCTCTAAGCCGAATGGCTCAGAACAATTCCTTCTCTGGTGTTTATTCATCATCATCTTCATTGGTAGATTCATCATCTCTCTTATCTCTGACTTCTTTCTTTATGTCTATGGATTCATCTTTCACTACAATACCTGAAAGTACAATCTCTTGAACATGTTCCTTATTTACTTGTCCTTATTTTATTTCATTTATTTTCCAAACCTTTCTATATATGGCATCCTTCTTTTTCTCTGTAGATTTTTCTTCATCTCATTTTATTGCCAATCTTGTGATCTTTGGGACCTGGTCTTTGTTCACATGTTCTTCCTGTTTTCTTATCCATACTTTCTTATATATGATATCAGTGTTCTTTTTCATGGAAGCATCGATCATGCTTCTACAATCACGAGCTATGTGTCCATAGTTATGACATTTGTAACATTCAATGTGACATGGGGCCACATAGGCATTTCTTGCTTGAACATTTATTTTATAATCCCTGCAATCCGCAACCTTATGTCCAAAGTTAGTACAATAAAAACAATGGCCATAAATGAAATTTGCATACCTGGGTGTGAATGATCTTCTTTGTGGTGTAGTCCTTTTGAATTTCTTCCTTGATTGATCATGATCATGATCGAAGCTTCTTTGTGGCTTGAACATGGATGGTCTTCTTGAAGATGTATCTTTATTAGTTTTCTTAGATTCTGGTTGACCACGATTCCTTCATTTGAGTACTTCTTCATAACTCTTTCTATTTTCTTCATTCTTCTTTTCTAGCAACATAGATTGCTTCTCTTCATTCTCTACAACTCATGTGGATGTTTCTGTCTCTTCAATGTTCTTGTTGAGCTTGATGATTTCGACTCTTAGTGTGACAACTTCTTCTTCAATATTCTCAACCTCTTCTTCTTTATTCATTATCTGAGACTTTATGACCTATTTTGTTCTCTTTTCTTCTTCAAGTTGGATTTTCAATGTAATTATTTCTTCTTCCAGTCTTCTCTCTTCTTGACAAAACTCTTCCTCAAGTTGGTTTAAGTAATTGGTTTTTTCCTTGAGATGATCCATCAATATCTTTTCTCTATTTTCCGCTTCTTCCTTTTGTGCTACTATGTTGGCTTCTAAACATTTATTTTGATATTCTAGAGTTTCTTCAATTATTTTGTCCTCTTCTAGTTGAGCTCTTAAATTCTTGATGACCTGCTAATATTTTTCGGAACCCTGAACACTTTCCTTTTGCTTCATCAGTTCTTTCTTGGATGACTTGCTTTCTTCTCTTTCTTTATTTAGATACTCAATTGCAATGATCATTTTTTCTCTGTAATAAACTTTTTCTTCTTCATACTCTTCCTCTTTTGAATCTGTCTGACATGATTAGAATCTTTCTTCTTGTTCTATATCTACATCTTCTTTGGAATTTTTTGAATCTATGATGGGTGAATAATATATTTCATTTAACTTATCCCAAATTTCTTTGGATGATGAAAATTTACCAACCTTTTCTCTTACCGGATTAAGTAATCCTTCCCAGATGAAATCCATTGTTATTTTGTTATACTTCTTCAATTCCTTCTTGGTTGCAGTCTTTTCCCTTTTTGAACTATCATATCCTGTAACAAACGATAGCCAAATATAATGTCCCTGTGCTTGTAAAACTACTTCCATCCTTCTACTCCACATCTCATACTTAAACCCATTCTGACCATAAAACATTGGTACTCCATTCTCAGAATAATCCATGATCTCCTTCCAGTGGTTAAATTGTTTCCTGAAGGAACTGACTATGATACCAATTGTTGGATTACTGAGAGGGGGGGTGAATCAATAATAGAGCAATAAAAACCTTTTTCACCATAAAATGCAAGTGTTATATCAAGGTAGCATTATAATCCAATAGTTGTAGAGTAAATAAACAATGAACAAATGAGTAATCACACACATACACAATACACCAGTGTTTTACGTGGAAACCTAAAGCCAGATAAAACCACATAATGTTTTTTCTTATATGTATTTAAGAATTACATTCATTGGAAGCACCAAATTCCTTTTTTTTCTAGCTGCAACTGGAAGGAGGCTCCAACCCCCTAGTTTCTCAGGCTACAACCTAAGGGAAGCTCCAACTCCCCAATTATCTAGCTACAACCAAAAGGAAGCTACAACCCCCTATGTTCTTTGGCTACAATCGGAAGGTGTCTACAACCATCTGTCCTTTCCCCATCCAACTGCCCTGGTATATAAGTAGAATTATGGAACCATTGTCACACTATCACTGTGAAATATACTATTGTAAACCTGTACCAATCAACTTGCACCAAAGAACCTGTACCAATAGCCTAAACCATGCATCAACCATACATCAACTGTAATTCATCGTGTAATCAACCTGTATCATAAACTAGTGCATCAACCATGCACCAACCTGTACCAAACAAACTGTAATCAACCTATACCATAAACAAGTGCTTCAACCATGCACCAACCTATACCTCAACCTGTACCATGAATAAGTGCATCAACCATGCACCAAACCTGTATGAATAACCTGTCCAAACAACCTATCACAACAACCTATATCATCAATATTATCAACCAAATCAGATCTACTCACCAAGATAAATCACCAAGACAACTATCAAAGATGTACATCAACCAAGCACAACAACTCATAATCATCACCAAGATCAATATGTGCTTCTAATAATATATCAATACAAGTATGCTACATCATCCATAAACCATGTGTCAACAATACTACTAACAAGTGCCTCAAACCATGTACCAAGTATGTACCAATCATGTATCAACTACTCATCAACTATGACTCATCAAGATGTACCAACATCATCAACTATACACCTCATGTATGTGCCAACTCATCGACTACTTGTTTCAACCATGTACCCAACATGTACATTGTAGCATCCCCGACCATCCATACCGGGTCACGCTACACCAGAGAACTCTTTTGTTCTCTTTGTGGAACATATTGTAACATACCCAGTATCTAACTGAGCCATGCCACATAAATTTTTTGAACTTCATGCAATTAAAATATACACACACATAACTCTTGCAAAAGCATTATATAAAAAACGTAAACATACAAATACATCTGTAAATACACGGATTCGCACTGAAATAACAGTAAACATATATATGCATCATATACAGGAAATACTCATAAACGTAAACATAGTTATAACCGCACATATGATAACCCATAAAAATAAGCATGTAAATAAAAATGCAGCATGTAAATTTATCACACAATTGGCACTTATCTTGGTAAGAATGTCACCAATTACATGCAAACCCTCCACGAACCTCCTAGCCATAGACCACACTGTTCATCACTCACAACAGTGAGTCACCCCTGAGATGGGACCAAACTCCACCCGGGTAAAGGGATTCCTAACCAGGCTAAAGGCTCATAGACAACAGGAAAGACTTTGTATCAGGTGCCAACTCAAACTAACAACCTACAGTCCCTCATTCCCCACATGCCTATCCCACCCCAGGAAGTGTGCCCCTTCTCTGCTCAATAGTCCTTCGACTGCCCCACTTCCTTTCTAGTCTTCAGCAACAAGCCGGACAGGAAGTCTCAGAGCACCGTAGTTGCAATTTAGCACCTTCATGAAATCATTTTCTAACAATTCTCTCACTCAGAGAATTTCTCACGGGCCTAAAAACTCACCTCTTCAATATTTCACAGGCCTGTCAACTCGCTTCTTCAGTCCAACTCCCAAGCTAACTAGCTACACGAACACCAAAATGGATATGGATACAGGTTCAGGTACAATCATGAAGATACAAAGGATATCTCAATGGGTGTGTGCATGCTCATGGATGATTGACTGGATGACTGAATGATGGAAGGAATGATGGGAAGAATGATGGAAAATATGGGAAAATGAACTAAGTCCTAACAATATGTATGCATGTCCCCAACTTGACACTTGTCATGTTGTGAGCTACTTTGGCCCACTTGTACCCAACTTTTTAACTTAGGATAAAATAATTATCCATACTTTATGATTTAAGAAATATTAATATAATATTCCTTTTTGGCTTAAGCTCCCTAGCTTAGCCCTTTTCCTTAACTTTTAGGCCCCTCCATTTCCCTAACCAGTGGATTTTATTCCCCCATCTCTTTAATTGTGTTCAGTTTGCGAACAACGATGTATTTTATATTAATTATGAGACATATACAAAAATAGGCGCATTGGCCTTTAACATCTAGGCTCTTCGGCCTAAACAAAACATAAGCATCCTAGCTTATAATAACTGGCTCACTAGCCTATAAAACGTAGCATATACACAAAAGGCTCCCTAGCTTCAAAATCGCTTGCACTCAACTTGTTGCGCATTGTTGGCAGCAGGCAGAAGTGGGAAATAAAGTGTGCACAAAGAAGAATGACAATTGGAATAACAATCATGGGAAAGAAAGTGTGCAAGAGGAAAGCGACAACTAGCAAGAAGCACAGCACATGCGCATGCAAGGAGAAGGTGACAGTTGGAAGGAAGAAAATCATGCATGAAGAAAAGGAAGACCTAACGACAATAGGGTTAGGGTTTTTGTAAGGTTTTGGGTAAATGGCTAAAGAGCTCGATAGATATAAATATAAATATGGGGCTATCATAAAAGAGTTCAGTTAGTGTCGGTTCGCTACCTATGAAGGTTCGATTGTCTTATGTAATGTTTTTTATTAGAAGAACCATTTTTGTAAGTGATTGAGTTAGAGGAGAGGAGAGAAGGTAGATCTTGAGTATTAGATCGTAGGATGAGGAGCCTGGTGCGGTATAGTTAGCCTCATAGAGATCTTACCCATCTGAGGAGACTTGTAAGCACATGACACGAGATTGCAAAACTACCATAATAAGAGAGCCAAGAGCCAGATCTTTGTGGATGTAGCCCAGGAGGGGGTGAACCATGGTAATACTTGTGTAATGTGATGAATGCATGCATATATTTGTCATACTTTTATTAGTTAAGCGTTGTGTGTAATGAACGAATGAGTTATTATATTGTTTGGTTAATTGTTGTTGGGATATAATGAAAATTTACCATGGATATTTAAATATAAAAGAGAATAACAGTAATTCATAACACAAGTTAGAATAAATGGCTCAGAATAGAGATCCCATATCTCATACTCAATCCTAGGATGTAAACACTTGAGTCTTACAGCCACCCATTAAAGCTATCTCGGGTGAGACTGCGTGGTGCATTCTGTGTGCTACGTTGCCTTCTGGTTTACCAGAAGGGATGATAGTTTTAGGCTTTGTTGGTACCCTAAAAGATATGAAACTTGGGTCAACAACGTAGGAAGTAGGGAAGAGTAGTTTATGTAGAACCAACAAATGGTTTTGTTGCCAAAGTGGGAAAGAAAGCATGCACAAACAAGAATGACAGCTGGAAGAAAAATCATGGGAAAGAAAGTGTGCAAAAGGAAAGTGACAACTGGTAAGAAGCACAGCATGCGCGCATGCAAGGAGGAGGCGACAGCTGGAAGGAAGCAAAGCACACATGTAGAAAAGGAAGACTTAACGACAGTAGGGTTATGGTTTTTGTAAGGTTTTGGGTAAATGGTTGAAGAGCCCGACAGATATAAATATAGTTACGAAGGTATCATAAAAGAGTTCGGTTAGTGCTGGTTTGCTAGCTATCAAGGTTCAATTGTTTTATGTAATTTGTTTTATTAGAAGAACCATTTTTGTAAGCAATTGAGTTAGAAGGGAGGAGATAAGGTAGATCTTGAGGATTAGATCACAGGATGAGCAGCCTGGTGAAGTCTAGTTCGCCTCATAGAGATATTACCCATCCGAGGAGAATTGTAAGCACATAATGCAAGATTGTAGAACTACCATAATAAGAGAGCCAAGATCCAGATCTTTGTGGGCGTAGCCCAGGAGTGGGTGAACCATGGTAATACTTGTGTAATGTGATGAATGCATGCATATCTTTGTCATACTTTTATTAGTTAAGCATTGTGTGTAATGAACGAATGAGTTATTATATTGCTTGGTTAATTATTGTTGGGATATAATGAAAAGTTACCACGGAGATTTAAATATAAAAGAGAATAACAGTAGTTCGTAACACAAGTTAGAATAAATGGCTCAGAATACAGATCCCATATCTCATACTCAATCCTAGGCTGTAAACACCTGAGTCTGACAGCCACCCATTAAATCTATCTCGGGTGAGACTGCGCGGTGCATTCTGTGTGTTGCATTTCCTTCTGGTTTACCAGAAGGGCTGATATTTTTAGGCTTTGTTGGTACCCTTAAAGATATGAACCCTAGGTCAACAACGTAGGCAATAGGGAAGAGTAGTTTATGTAGAACCAACAAATGGTTTCATTATCGTGTTAAGAGGAACAAGAGAGGATTGAGTAGATGAGATAGAATGTATAAGAAAAGAAGGAGTGAAACCAAAAGACCATTGAGCCACTAAAAGGGAATGATGAGACCGTGGAACCCCACGAAAGCAGAAATTGAAGGCGGGTTGGGAACTAAAGAACTAGAGTTTTCCTAGAAAGACAATAGAAACCCTAGCATCACACCTCGTAAATATTTGGATAAATACGTTTTTATGGATTTACACGAAGTCTTTTTTCTGTGATTTTCCCCACCTACTGCAGGAATGGATACTACGGTTGAAAGATAACCACGTGACGAACTGGATCCGACAGCTAGATTGGACCCCAGTACATGCTAAGAAGCTATAGCAGGTGAACAACAAATTCACTCGCGCAGTCGACTTTTGGCTTGACAGTATTGTGGCAGGCTACATCACAGAGTTTGCAGTCGACACAACTAATTCATACAATGTAGGAGAGAAGGAATTTCTATGTGGACCCCACGGAAGGTAAATTCTATCACTGTATACTTCTATTAAAATACTGTTATATAACAAATGGGTGATGATGATGGAATCAAATAGCTAGACTTCCCTATGTGCATGGGGGAAGGGGGGAAACACTGACAGAGAGAGGATAGATGGATGAAGGTGAGGATAAAGGCAAGAAGGAGGAGGAATTATTGGACCTGATCTTGATGGATGATGACCAGCTTAAGTGGATCTTGGCGTCATCAGGAATGACGCATAGTGGAGTACCCTACCAATATAAGGTGAATACCAATAAACGAGTCGTAGTCATGAGGGAGGGCTTGGAAAGCGATGAGGAAGAGGTAGAGGATATCCGGGCTATGGAGCAGATTGAGGAAATCTTGCATGCAACCTATGAGTGAAAAACAAGAGGCCCAAGTATGGGAGGCAAAGATAGCCATCCTTTCCATATTAATGTCATCATGGAACCCATAAACCCATGTGCGACCAATACACCAAAGAGAACACCACCGTTTAGACAACCAAAGTTCAGAGGAAGTCCGATAGCAAGAAGTATATCTACCGCAGGAGGAACAACTGGAGGAGCCAGTTCAGGCAGTACTAGTCAAGTATCTACATCGTGCGACGGTGGTAATAGTTCAGTATTCATAATGACAGGACATGATCCCACTATCAGATTACCAGAATTTTGAGGATAAGCATTTGAAGACCCTGAGAAGCATTTGTTCATTTGTGCAAAGATCTAGAAGGCAAAACATATCACTGATGAAGATACCAAACTTGCGCAGCTAGCAATCATGCTAAGAGACCGCGCACTAGACTGGTACATGATTCTAGACATGAGCAGTGCCCCTGGGATGACGAGGACACTGGAAGACATTAAGAAGCTACTGATTAATGAGTTCCAGAAGACAAGATTAGAGGATCAGTACATGAATGAGATGATCGAGATAAGACAGAAACCAGGAGWATCTGTATGGGAGATTGACCAGAGATTCAAGCAACTAAAGGGGAAGCTAAAATACCTTATGACTGAGATGTGGCACCAGAACTTGTTTGTCAACTCACTACTCCCACACCTAAAATATCCCTTACGACAACAGAATTTTTAGATGCAGGCTGAGGCTCTACAGGAATCCTTACAGTTGGAAGAGAACCAGTACCATCAGGCGGACCTAGCTATTGAAGAATTGAAGGATGATTTGAAGAACCTAACATTTCAATTGAACCAGAATAAGAACAAGGACAAACGAGAAGTTGTTTGGTGCACCACATGCAAGACAGAAGGACACCACAAGAACAAATGTCCAACATTCACGCAATATAGGGAAACAAGCATGCCAAACACACTACCACAGGGAGGGTTATGGTGTGAAATATGCAAGAAACCCGGTCAAGACCCTTATCACTGCACAATGATGTAGAAGTACCAGACAATTCCAAATAATTTTTATTGCACCTTTTGTAAGTCAGTGGGCCATGACGACAAAGATTGCAGAATGATCGAGTTGATGTGATAAATAACATCAGGTGCATATAGGGTATAGGCTGAAATGATGATTGGGCAAGAAACGCCACACTTCGATCAAGCCCCAACTCCATACAACATTGCGCAACAACAGTACAATACGGCGCAACAACCATACAATAATGCACAACCGCAGTACAACTCGTCTCAACCCCAATATAATACCGTGCAGTATAATCAGGCACAACAGTACAACATGCAAAGAAGAGACTGAGGAGGCTATCAAGGAGGAGGATGAGCCAGAGGAGGTTTCGGATGTGGCAGAGGACCAGTCACATGTCACAACTGTCAGCAACCAGGACATTATGCACATGAATTCCCACGATCACCAGTAACTTGTATGTATTGTCATGCATCGGATCATGAGACAAAGGAATGTCTGACACTATTAGTCAAGATCCAAGAAAAGAGGAACCAGAACAATCAAAATGTTCAATGGATTTCAGCCGAAGCAAGGGAGGATGGATGGAACATCAATACAGTCACTCATTGAGGAACGAAGACAGGAAACGACACAGTCCGACAGGAACCCACACATAACCAATGGGTAAAGAAGAGAATTGAACCAATAAATCGGTTCGACGCACCCAAATAAAAGGAGACTTTTAAGGAATCCAGACAAGAATTTCAGAAGGTGGACACAGTTTCAACTTCCACTACGCAACCAGTCCATGAAGCCCCAGAATATGAAATGCCACCATCATTGGATCATACCAATGGAATGCGACCCAAGGGACAAGTAAGTACTATCAAAGACTTTTTTCAATCATGCATAAAAATGTTAAGTGATCCTTCATCTATGAAAATATTGCAAAACATCCTAGAGAAATGTAGCAGGGAGACAGAACAAAATCTAGAACCGAAAATTGTCAATCATCTACACACAAGAAAAAGAACAAGTAGGGAATTTAGGTTGAATGCTAACATTGGGGATTTCAATATGGGAGACATCATACTGGACCTAGGATCCGAAGTGAATGTGCTACCTAAGAAAACCTGGCAATGCATGGGAGAGCCAACATTGGAATACTCAAATGTCCAACTAAAACTAGCAAATCAACATAGGGTCCTACCAATAGGGAGACTGAAAGGAGTAACAGTGGATCTTGATGGAGTGTGCACTAAAAAAGACTTTGAAGTCATTGAAATAGTAGATGGCATAACACTATACCCGACACTACTCAGTCTGGACTGGGCATTTGACAGTGAGACCATAATTAACTTGAAGACAAGGAAAATGACATTTGAATCCGGAGATTACAGGGTCATAACACCACTAGATCCATCAGAAGGGGAGAGATTCATAGAACCCACTTTCATGGATTTAGAGGAGATTGACCAGTTGTACAGAAAAACCGCGCGTGAGGAGAATTACATAAACCCAACTGCAGATGAGGTACTTAGTTGGCGCAACATTACTTCATGTGCAAAAAATTCAGACACCGGGCTAGAAAACTGGCAATAGAGACTACACGAAGTATCCACGAGAAGATGTGCAAGAATAGACCGCGCAGTATGATGGATAGGTATAGAAATCAAAGAACCACCTAGTTTCTATGGACTAAATTATTTGGAAACATTCTTGACACAATATGAAGACGAAGTATTAGAGAACCAGAGGCTATTGGCACTAGATTTAGCACTCAAGGCCACACCCGCAAGATGGTGGGGTGAACACAAGGAGACTATCACAAACTGGTACCAATGTAAGTTGTTACTACGCATAAGGTTCGGCACAGAACAGAAAAACAATAAAAATAAACAACGGAGATATGAAGGACTAGGGACACCAGTGAAACACTTGGAGTGCAAAACACTGTGGAAAATGACACCACCAGAAGAATAGCCTCACCACTTCATTCACACATTAGAAGGCATACCAACGAACTAGTATACAGATCAGGAGTTGTGCAAAGGAACTACAACATGGACGGCACTGCAACATAACTTTATTGTCACTTTCTCATTTAAGCATTAGAACCCCAACATAGATGCAACCCTGAAATGGATCAGAGAATTCATATTCATTGAAGAACTGGAAATAGAACTTATTTCCAAAGAGCAGCAGCGAAATAAGAAGACAATCAAGGAACTACTGTCATGTTACCATGTATAGGAGGAAGCACCAGATGAAGATGACCTGCGTGATGTTCCGATTGAAGAAGTAGAAGGCAAAAGAGATGTGAAGGGACCACCCATAGAATCCAAAGTTATTTCCACACCAATCAAGGTAAATAAATTTAACATCAAAACAGCTAAACATCCCAAAATGGCCAGCATTAGAGACTAATGGGATGAGCCAACAATAGAAAGAATCACAGAGTGGTTACTCGAGTATAGCGACTTGTTTCCTACAACATTTATAGAGATGAAGGGAATATCAAGAGAACTGGGAGAGATGAGGATACCTCTCAGACCTGAAGTGAGATTGATTAGACAGTGACCATATAGACTGAACCCCATATATAAACAAAAAGTTAAAGAGGAGATCGACCGAATGCTCTAAGTCGGCATAATCGAACCAGTCAAAGAATCAGAATGGATAAGCCCGATGGTCGTACAAGACAAGAAACAAGGAAGAGGGATCAGGATATGTGTTGACTTGAGGAAATTGAATGATGCATGCCTACACGACCCATTCCCTACACCGTTCATGGATGAAGTGTTAGAGAATGTGGGGGGGCACGAAGCTTACTCATTCACTGATGGATTCTTAGGCTACCATTAGATCAAGATAACACAGGAGGACAGATACAATACCATGTTCACGACCGAATGGGGATCTTACCAATATACAGTCATGTCATTTGGACTGAAGATTGCACCAGCAATATTCTCCAGAGTGGTTATTGCATCATTTAAATAATTCATCCACTAGTTTCTTGAAGTATACCTGGATGACTGGACAATTTATAGTCTGTTGAAAAACCATGTGGAAGTTTTACGCTTGATGCTAGAATGATGCAGACAGTGTCAGATATAACTAAACATAAAGAAATGTGTATTTGGAACACCATTTGGGATACTATTGGGCCATATAGTATGCAAATAAGGGTTATTGGTCTATCTGGCAAATATCGCAGTCATCGTTAATTTACCAGCACCAAAAATAGTCTGTCAGCTACGAGCGACGTTAGGACACATAGGATACTACCGGAAATTCATCAAAGGATATGCGCAGATCACAACACCAATGGAAAAAATTCTAAGAAAGGATACAAAGTACCAATGGAACGATGAGTTTCAACACGGTCTGGATACTCTGAAAGAAAAGATGATCACTGCACCGATATTAGTATTTACAGACTGGGGAACTACATTCCATGTAGATGTAGATGCATTAGCGATAGCACTTGGATCTATCTTGTCACAACTAGGAGCAGGAGACTTGGATCACCAATAACGTTCGCAAGAAGAAAACTATCAGACTCAAAACAAAATTATAACACGATGGAAAGAGAAGACCTGGTTATGGTTTACGCACTGCAGAAGTTCAAACACTACCTATTGGGAAAACATTTTAAGATGTTTACAGATCACTCTGCTTTAAAATACCTAGTCAACAAGCCAGTGTTGGGGGGGGATAATTTGTCGATGGTTGCTGCTATTTCAAAAATTTGACTTCGAAGTAATATTCAAACCAGGAAAACTGAATGCAGGACCTGACCACCTATCATGGCTCACAAATGGAGAAGAACCCAGGAACTTAGAAGACAATTTTTCGGATGCCCAGTTATTCTCAATACATATTTTTGATGACTACTTCACAGAGATCATCCAGTACTTGATAACATGTACCACACCGCAAGAATATACCACCATGCAAAAGAAGAACCTGGTAGTTTGCACAACCGACTATCAACTGATCGCAAGACATCTATATAAAATGGGCGCAGATAGTATTTTACGAAGGTATGTGTTAGAGCATGAACGACCAAGAATTTTAGCAGAAGCCCACGAGATATTGGCAGGAGAACACTATGCAGGAAAATCTACCACGCAGGATTATGGTGGCCAATGATTCAAAGAGACTCGAAAGAGTACTGTCAGGGATGTGATGTTTGTCAAAGGGTAGGCAAACCCAACAGAAGGGACGAGATGTTGTTATGACCACAAGTGATATTACAGTCATTTGATAAATGGGAAATCGACTTTGTGGGACCAATTAACCCACCAGCCAAAAGAACAGGGTCAAGATACATCATCACCGTGACGGAATACCTAACAAGGTGGGAGGAAGCCGCACCAGTAAAAGACTGTAGCGTAGAGACAGCTGCACACTTCTTATTTGAACACGTAATTACTAGGTTTGGGTGCCCAAGATTTTTGATGAGTGACCAAGGCATGCATTTCATAAATAGAACTATCCACAGGATGCTCAAGGAATTTGAAGTTCACCACCAGAAAATCACACCGTATCATCCACAGGAAAATGGCGCAGTAGAATCCTTTAACAAAATTCTAGAGAACACACTGAAAAAAATCGGCAACGTCAACAGAGACGATTGGAACCTCAAAGTACCAACAGTATTATGGGCGTATAGGATGACATGCAAGAAATTCACAGGGAACACACCATTCAAAATCATCTATGGCCAAGAAGTGGTAGTTCTAGTAGAAGTTTTAGTACCCAGCTTACGTGTAGCAACTATCACACAAATGACAGAACGAGGCGTAGTACAAGAAAGACTGAACCAGTTGTTAGAAATGGAAGAAGACCAAATCCTGGCAGGATTCCATCAACAAGTGCAGAAGGCCAAAGACAAAGCATGGCACGATCGACACATTAAGAAGAAGACTTTCAAGGAAGGAGATCTAGTATTTCTCTATGACAACAAATCATTTCAGCACCCAGGAAAGTTGAGAATGCATTGGTTAGGACCATACGAGGTCAAATATGTAATAGATGGGGGATTTGTATAGTTAAGAGATTTAGCAGGTGAAGACCTCATAGGAATGATCGACGGGAGCCAACTGAAGCTATATAAGGATAGTCGACCACCCACCGCACAGTAAAAAAAAAAAAAAACCAGAGACGAAAAAGCCACAGGATGCTTGAAACACAAATGTAGTAAAGGCAAGAACAATGGTTACATGCCAAATAAAAATGAGCGGGAAACGGAAAGTCGGCAAAAGAAAGATGACAGGACAACACTAAGCAGAATTAAGGCATGGTAAGGAGTGATGGAGCATCACATTAAACATGCCAACTGGATACGGCAAATTAAGCGTAATGGAAAGTACGAAACTTTCACAGATGCATTGAACCCACAGTTATGGTGCATTAATTGCATCATGGAGGAAGTGTCCCCGATAAGCTTCATGACAAGCCCATACAACACGCGAGCACAGAAGAAACTTGTCTATTCGAGAAAGGAGAACAGAGAGAGAGAAACAATAGCTCAAACGAACAGAGCAAGACCACAGAGCTCACCACAGTCCTTCAAACTCAACAAACGTTCAACACTCACCACTATGGCACCACCGAAATCCGCTGAACTAGGCCAGATAGCCAAACCGACCAGAGTTCAAACTAGGTCACAAGGACCGCTGGAAGAAAATGAGCAGCAACAACCAGAGATCATCGATATCGATGAGATCCCATCCCCAGAGATACCACCGGTGAACTCTACATCGATACTGGAAGAGATTCAGCAACCATGAGTATAGGACCTGAAACAGGACACACCAACAGTGGCGCAAGAACCTCATAACAAGGAATCAGAAACCCAACAAGAAGTGTAACCAGAAAGCATTGAACCGACCATGGAAGGTAACAGAATGGCATAGAATCAAGGATGAGAAGGGCAACCAGATGAGTCGCAGGTACCCATCCTAGGTCAACCGACAAAATAAACCATGGGAACTACCTCGGCTTGGCCAGAATGGCTTACAGGGAAACAACCAGGAGTTTTTGGAACCTCGTTTCAACAAGCACAACAAGAAGATAGAGTTTTGATACCAAGCTCACCTTGCAAGAAACTGGCAACAAAAATTGTGCTACCATGCATACCAGAGGGAGTACAGGTAGAGCCACAACTATTGGTTCATGTCATGAAACTCAAGTATTCCTACCATGACGTATCAGATGAAACCAAGTACCTGGAGCTTGCGCCAAGGGTTTTTATAAAGAACATAGTGGTAAACCAACTTGGAGAAATGATCAGCCAGCCACATCAGTGGGCAGTTGGACTGGACAGAACATGCATTTTAGGGTTGTTGAAACTTCCACATTTTGGCAGAGGCTAGTACGCAACAACATTCATTAAGAAGTTGTTAGCAGACATGCACGGAGGGGATATATGTCTAGATAGAACCGTCCCCATCATTGTTGAGATTATCGCACTGATAACAAGACTACCCAGCCGGGGTATGGATCCCACATTGATTCTGGACGATAAATCCAAGGAGAAAGCATTAGCAGAGGAAATGAAGAAGAAATATGGTATGACCAGGGGGACAAGAGGCATTATAATCAAATGGATCAACAATGCAGTGACACAATTGGGTGCGAAGATCTTAGCCTGTAAACTGTTAAGAAAAATCCACAAAGATGAAGTACCAATAGGAGTCATTATAGTTGCAGCTCAGTGCGCAGAAGGCACCTTCGTGAGCTTGGTGCCTTATGTCTTAAACTTGTTCCAAGTGGACTACAAGGATGCATAGGACCTCGGTACAGAATTCCATTATTCTTGGATACTCACCCTCATAGCCTTCATGGGATGGAGGGAACCAGAGTATGTAGTTTTTGCTACTAGACCATAGCCAACAGGAGTGAGATATATATTACTAAGATCCAGGCCACAGGCCAGGTATAAGAGGGAAAATGGTATCATCTTTGAAGCATACCTATGGGACATACATGAAGTTATTAGTCGATCATGGAGAATAACACCAGAGGCTATTGCGCGATATGGGGACATTGCTAACTTTTGGGCTACACGTCAAGCCATGTGGATACAACCAAGACAAGATCCAGATAAATAATGGCTACAGATGCGCTACTGCATCACAGAAGGTGATATATATATGGTCATCAATGAATGGCCTCATGCATGGAGGATCCCATCCATTCCCTGGGAAGTACCAGATGGACCCGTAGAAGGAGAAGCATAGCAGGTAGAAACACAGCCTCCACAAAACCCAGTGCCCAAGAAACCAAGGACAGGCCAAAACAAGTTGACTCAGGAAAATGAAGGGGCAAAGGGAATAAGAACCCAGAAGGGGCAGAAAGAGACCAACGAACAACCAAATCAAGCTAAGGGAGTGCAGGAGACCTCCCCAAATCCCAATACACATGAAGCAGGGGGAACTAAGAGACCAGCTATAGAGGCAACAGGTGTGCACAAGAAATCAAAGGCACAACGAGCATCTCTGGACTATACGATCATGAAGGACGATGGAGAAATGATCGCCAGAATGGTCCAATATTATCTAGAAGAAGACTTCGATCACGTATCACAGCACAGGCATAAACTGCAAAACGAGCTGGCAAAAATGAGACAGCTCCTCAAGACACTTAGGGAGGCCGAGAGAGAAAGTAGCAGTAAAGGCATAGAGTTGTCAACAACACAAACCAAGGAAAGGGTGGAGGTAGAAGAACGAGACCCAACCCTCCCAATGCCACATGCACATGCAACGTTCTACATAAATATGAGCATGCTATGAATGGATGAAATAGTGGGACAGACACCACTGAAGGATTTGGACCACATCTAATTGGTCTTGACATGAATGCCATCAAGGGCACTGTACAAATTACAGGTTAACATCAACCAAGAGATGCATACTAGGGTACATAAAAACCTAGTCGAGCTACAGAAAGCAACAAAGCAAGGAGAAACGCTACAAAAAGAGTATGCGCAAGCTAAATCCGAAATGTAGAAGAAGAGAGAACGCAGAAACGAATTGGAACGTAAAGTGGGAGACATTTTTGGGAAACTTCCAAGCACTACGCAAGGCAATGAACTCCCAGCCGCAGAAAAGATCAACCAGATTGCGCAGGCAATGGCTCGATACCAGAAGGAGATCACAGATCTCTGAGAACACCTGACACCAACACCTCCACCGGCAGTAAAGGAGCAATGGAGTTAGGCAGCAACAATGCAACTATAGGATATAGAGAAACAGGTTAGCACGGCAGCTGAATTGCTCGAGAAAGAAACACAACTTTGGACAAGACTGGAGGAGGATCCACAAGTTCAACGTTGGGACAACGAAGAGGAAAGGACCAATGCAGAAATCCAAGAACTCAAATCGAGGCAAAATACCATAGCAATCCCATAACGCGTCAAGGGGACGCAAGAGCTGAAGAAAATGCAGGCATAAATTATCACTGCGCAAACACAGAAAAAGGAGCGTTAGGCTCAAATAGAACCATTATAGGAATGGGTAGCAGAAGTACTTGCACAAGCAGAAGCGGCTAGAACATATATGGCACAAACACATGTAAAATGTGCAATATTACTGAGTGACAAAATGGCAGTTCAGGTAGTGGATACCATTAAGGAGAGGACTACGCAGGAATTGACAAAAGCAGTAGAGTTGAGGGAAAATTTCCAGACAATCACCAAGAAGATCGAAGCAGCTCAGAAGGATTAGGTGACTCAGGATGAGTCACATGTCAATGTTGGGGGCCTGTTGGCAGCAGGCCGAAGTGGGAAAGAAAGCGTGTACAAAGAAGAATGACAGTTGGAAGAAAAATCGTGGGAAATAAACCGTCCAAGAGGAAAGCAACAACTGGCAAGACGCATAGCACGTGCGCATGCAAGGAGGATGAGACAACTGGAAGGGAGAAAAGTACGCATGCAGAAAAGGAAGACCTAACAAAAGTAGGGTTAGGGTTTTTGTAATGTTTTGGGTAAATGGCCGAAGAGCTCGATAGATATAAATATAGATATGGAGGTATCATAAAAGAGTTCGATTAGTGTCGGTTTGCTACCTATGAAGGTTCAATTATTTTATGTAATGTTTTTTATTAGAAGAACCATTTTTGTAAGCGATTGAGTTAGAGGAGAGGAGAGAAGGTAGATCTTGAGGATTAGATGACAGACTAAGGAGCCTAGTGTGTTCAAGTTCACCTCATAGAGATCTTACCCATCCGAGGAGAATTGTAAGCACACGGCGCAAGATTGTAGAACTACCATAATAAGAGAGCCAAGAGCCAGATCTTTGTGTACGTAGCCCAGAAGGGGTTGAACCATGGTAATACTAGTGTAATGTGATGAATGCATGCATATATTTGTCATACTTTTATTAGTTAAGCACTGTGTGTAATGAACGAATGAGTTATTATATTGCTTGGTTAATTGTTGTTGGGATATAACGAAAAATTACCACGGATATTTAAATATAAAAGATAATAACAGTAGTTAGTAACACAAGGTAGAATAAACGGCTCAAAACATAGATCCCATATCTCATACTCAATCCTAGGTTGTAAACACCTGTGTAATATACCAGATATAAAAAGTATGCAGAACGGAAATAAAATGCTAGAAATGGCAGAATAACAATAATATAACCAACATAATCTCCACAATAACACAGAAATGATATAAGAACAACAACAGAAACAACACTTTGATTCAGAAAGAAATGTTCATGGGCCTCTTCAAGGGGGCAACCTCCAGTCGGGCAATGCTCTGTTACAATAATCTCCAAGCTAGGGTTTTCATACCCTCGACCCTTATTTATACTAAATATGTCTATCAAGAGAAGCGTCTAGAGGAAGATCCTTCTAGAAGTGGAAGCTTCTATTAGGTCTTCTTACATCCACCTTATTCTATTTTATTGAAAGGCATTATTAATATTGACCTTTATTACATCCGAATATATTTCTCTACCTATGTGCGGGTTAGGACCCTAACATGTCCTCCCCCTTAAAAACAACCTTGTCCTTAAGGCTTGAGATGTGGAAACTACTGCAGAATGGTAGCTAGTTCCCAAGTGGCATATGTTGGAGTTGTATCTTTCCACCATACTAGCACTTTCTTGATGGTTCTCTGACACAGGAGATGCTCACGTTGGTCCAAAACTGCTTTTGGCTGTAGCCAAATGGATCCTTCTTCAGCTAAGTCGGGAAGGTTGGTTTGAATTTGGCACCTAGTTCCAATCACCTTCTTTAAGCATGAAACATGAAAAACAGGATGTAGCTTCGAATGACTGGGCAGAGCTAACTAATAGGCGACTTGTCCCACACGCTTGAGAACTGTATAAGGACCATAAAATTTGGGTGCTAAATTCTGACAATGCCCAGCCTTGAGGGAAGTTTTCTTGTATGGTTGCAGTCGCAGAAACACCTGATCCCCTTCTGCAAATTGATGTTCCGAGCAACCTTGATCTTCTTGTTGCTTCATGCGATTATGTGCCATGACCAAGTTCTCTTTGAGGGTACAGAGAATATCCTCTTGAACTGTAAGTGTTTGGTCAACCGCCTGGACCTTCGAGGTACTCGATAAGTATGAGAGAACTGAAGGTGGCTTCTGTCCATATACCACTTCAAAAGGAGTCATGCGTGTAGCTGTATGGTAGGAAGTGTTGTACCACCATTCAGCTAGGGGTAACCATTGAGCCCATTGATTTT
>SNQJ01S0065101.1:55328-69094 GCA_010110895.2 Picea sitchensis | reverse complement strand
AAGAAGAAGAGGTTTTCTCCCTTTATGGGTTTCCTCGTGAAAAATCTGTCTCTGTGTGTATTTTATGTGTGACTGATGATCTTGACTCTTACTGTCCATATACTGTATGTTGCTTGATAACGCTTGAAGAAATATTAATAATTGTTAAGAAGGTATAAAAAATTTTAAGCTTATAAACAACTGATTCACCCCCCCCTCTCAGTTGTATTAGTATTTCCAACAAAATCTTCTCTTGCATGAGGACATGCAAGAAGGTAAGCTGGGGGGTATGTTGAGTTGAGAAAAAGGTACAAATATCCGACATATCACCATGGTTTATGATATGATCTTGATTGGATTTTCTATTAATTAGAAATAATTAGGATAGAAAATGATTAAAAAGTCTTGTAGAAATATTATTGAGTGATACTAGATAAATTCTAAAATTCGGTTGGAATTGTTTGATTTAATTGCAGGAATGGACTACCCCCATCAAGTCTAGAATACGTTGAAGTCTCTGTTCAACAAATTTGATGAAAGCCACATCATGCAGTTGGATAAAGAGTTAATCTCTCTTGATCCTCATTTTTTTGACATAGTTGAGGACTATTTGGCGCATGTAAAGGAACCACAATTGAAATTAGGTGAATGTGGAAATTGTTATCACCATTAAAATTTTTGTGTGAAATCAAGTTTTCTAGACTTAGTGAGATGCCATATTCATTTGGAGGCTTGAAAAACTAGAGGAAGGGGCTAAATCTAGCAAGAAAAGGGTCCTGTGGATGGGACCCAATATGTCGTAGATCGTGAGCACTCCAGATCGATGGTCGAGGATCATTTCAGGGGGAGAAGCTATGTGGAGGATAACTCTAAAAAGCAGGCCGAAATATAAACCATGGTTTTCAGTCAGGACCATGTGGCGCCACTAGATGCATTTCGTGGTGAAAATTGGGTTTCCCCAAACCACTTCCTCACGCCCTTGAAATTTGGAAAAGGTATAAAAGGGAATTTGTCATGTATTTTATTATTATTTCAAAAAGACTGGACCGTTTGAAACTTGGCACGACCACCTTCATTCAACTGTATCTTCACAGTGCACCATTGCATGCCATTTCGACTCAGTTCCAGTTATTTTTCATCACCGCCATGGACCCTATCATAACTTCAGTAACAGAGCAAGACCCTGTGTCGAATGAAGAAGCCCTAATTGACCGAGATTCAGATGTTTTCGACACAGAAATCACCATTTCTCCCATCTTTGTGTCCATAAGAAATCTGTCTAATAATGTAGGAAAGCATATACCATTCCTTGAAGCAATTCAGGTGACCATAGTCCCTTATGTTGTCGAAGTCGCTTTCCTTTTTCCCGAATTCATAGGTTGGTGCGCAGAGTAGTATTCACATGAAGAAAAAGTTGTCTTAAATAAACAGGGGTCCGAGGTCATGTGTAGGGTAGAGGGTATGTCAATTCGAGATTCCCTTAGTATAACAAATACTTTCTCTATAATGTCTGAACCTTTCAATGAAGAAAATCTAGTTAGGGTATACAAAGAGTGTCCAACAGAAGTCTGTCTTTGCCAATGAATGTGGGTATATTGGTTATTAAGGTCCAATGGGTCTGTTCCCTATTGAGTCGAATTATAGGTCTAGATAATGAAAACCATGTGGTCGAGGTCATGTTGGGTTTTGTTGGAGGCAGACCAAAGCAGAAAGAAAGGCGAGTTTGGGAAAGAAGGCATGTGCAAGGAAAGTGACAATTAGAGGGAGAACAACACACGTGCATGCATGGAAGACCTAATGACGATATGGTTAGGGTTTTTGTAATGTATTGTAATGGATGAAGATCCAGAAACGTATAAATATAGATACTTAGGTATCATAAGGGCACTACAGATGATTATGAAGACTAGTCGTTATTGTAGAGAGTTGTTGTAACGAGTGGATATGTAATATTTTGCTGTATGACCTATCTTTGTAAGCTGTTGATATAGAGAGGAAGGAAGAGGGAAGATCTTGAGGGTTAGATCACAGGCTAAGGAGCCTGGTGCGATCTAGTCCGCCTCATAATAGATCTCGACCCAGTTGAAGGGAATTGTAAAGCGCACGACGCTGTAATGACAGAACGATGATAATAAAAGAACTAAGAGACAAATCTTTGTGGACGTAGCCCAGGAGGGGATGAACCATGATAACATCTGTGTTATATGATTGAATGCATGTATTTATTTATTGTGTTAGTAGATATAGATGGGATAAATGAATGAATCATTATATTTCTTGCATTAATCATGAATAATTTTATACTGCATTGATAAGTTAAAATAACACTCCATGTACATAGTTATCAGATCTCTCACTCAATCCTAGGCTGTAAACACATGAGTATTGCATCCACCCATTAAGACTATCTCGGGTGAGAGGGCGCAGTGCACCCTGTGGGATGTGTTGCCTTCTGGTTTACCAGGAGGGACGATAGTTTTAGAGGATTTGTTGGAAACCCGAACAAACATGGACCTTGGTTCAATAAACTCAGACAAAATAAAAGATAAGAGAGAGTAACCAACAAATGGTTATGTTGTTGTTGGTAGGAACGTAAGAGGATTGAGTAGATGAGATAAGTTGAAGGTCTATTGGAGGCAGATCAAGAAAATATTAGGGCAACAAGCAATGAGCCACTAGAAGGGGATGTTGAGACTGTGCAATCCCACAAAAGTAGAGATTGAAAGCTGGCCAAGGACAAAATATTTAGAGTTTGCACAGAAAGATAACAAAAACCCTAGAATAAAACCCCGCATATATCTTGAGAAATACATGTTTACTGATTTACACAAAGTCTTTTTTTGTGATTTTCCACATTTATTGCAGGAGTGGATACTAAGGTTGAAGGAAAACCATGCAATGAATTGGATCCGACAGGTAGAGTGGACCTTAGTACAAATTGAGCAGTTACAACACGTGAACAACAAATTCACTCGCATAGTAGATTTTTAGCCTGACAGTATTGTGGGAGGCTTTATAACAACATTTACAGTAGATACAACGAAGTCATACAACGCAACAGAGAAAGAGTTTAAACGAGGAACCCAAGGAAGGTACATTAGATCGTTGTATACTTCGATTAAGATACTGTTATACAACAAAGGTGTAATGACAATGGAGTTAGACAACTAAATTTCCTTGTGTTCATGGGGGAAGGGGGGAAGCACTGACAGAAAGAGGAGAAATGGAAGGAGGAAAGGATAAGGGAAAGAAGGAGGAAACATTGGACCCAATCATGATGGATGATGACCAGATCAAGTGGATATTGGCGACAACTGGAAAGATGCATCGCAGAGTAACCTACCAATACAAGGTGAATACAAAGAAGAGGTTCGTAGCCACGAGTGAAGTCTTGGCAAGTGACGAAGAAGAGTTAGAGGATCTGGGCTGTGTAGAAGATTGAGGAAATATTGCGTGCAACATATGAAAGGAAGACAAGAGGTCCAACAATGGGCAGAGAAGGAAACAATCCTATCCATATTAATTTCAGTGTGGAACCCATAAACCCATGTGCGACCAATACACCAAAGAGAACACCACCATTTAGACAACCGAAGTTTGGAAGAAGTCTGACAATAGGAAGTACATATACACAAGGAGAAACAACTGGATGAGCCAATTCATGCAATACTATTTATGTATCTACACCACGCGGATGTAGTAGTTCAACATTCAGAATGGTAGGACACGATCCCATGATCAGGTTACTAGAATTTAGAGGAGAAGTAATAGAAGACCCTGAGAAACACTTGTTCATTTGTGCAAATATCTGGGAAGAAAAACATATCACTAATGAAGATACTAAACTTGCATAGTTAGCTATTACGCTAAGAGACCACGCACTAGACCGATACATGAGCCTAGATGGAAACATACGACAAGGAAATTGACAGACATTAAGAAGTTACTGATTAATGAGTTCCAAAAGCCGAGTTCATAGGATCAGTACATGAATGAGATGATTGAAATTAGAAAAAAACTAGGAGAATCCATCTGGGAGATTGACCAAAGATTCAAGCGACTGAAGGGGAAGTTGAAATATCTCATGACCAATATGCAACATTGGCACTTGTTTGTCAATTCACTTCTCCCACACTTAAAATATCCACTGCGACAACAAAAATTTCAGACACAGGTAGAGGCTCTGCAAGAAACCCTGCAACTGGAAGAAAACCAGTATCAATAGACAGATCCAACTATCGAAGAACTAAATGAGGAATTAAAGAACTTAACATTCCAACTCAACCAAAATAAAAATAAGGATAAACAAGAAGCCGTTTGGTGTATTACATGCAGGACGAAATGTAACGTCCTCGACCATCTTTGCGGAACATACTATGACATATCCAACATCCAACTGAACTATGCCACATAAATTTTTCGAACCGCATGAAATTAAAATATATACACACAGAGCTCTTGTGGAAACATATATATATATATAACGTAAGCCTAAAATACATCTATAAATGCATGGATTATCACAGAAATATCAATAAATGTATACATGTAGCATATGTAGGCAATACCCACAAATATAAACACAGTTATAACCGCATATATGATAACCCATAAAAATAGGCACGTAAATAACAATGCAACATGTAAATTTATCACACAATTGGCACTTATCTTGGTAATAATGTCATCAACTACGTGCAGACCATCCACGAACCTCCTAGCCTTATACCACACTGTTCATCACTCTCAACAGTGAGTCACCCTCGAGCTGGGACTAAACTCCACCCAGGTAAAGGGATTCCTAACGAGGCTAAAGGCTTATAAACAACATGAAAGACTCTGTCTTAGGTGCCAACTCAAACTAACAACCTACATTCCCTCATTCCCCACATGCCTGTCCCACCCTAGGAAGTTTTCCCCTTCTCTGCTCAACAGTCCTTCAGTTGCCCCACTTCCTTTCCGGGCTTCAACAATAGGCCAGACATGAAGTGTCAGAGCACTGTAGATGTAGTTCAACACCTTCAGGAAATCAATTGCCAACAATTCTCTCACCCAGAGAGAAATTTCTCACGGGCCTGACAACCCGCCTCTTCAATATACCACGGGCCTGACAACTTGCCTCTTCAGTCCAGCTCCCAAGCTAACCAAATACACAAACACAAAATGGCTATGGATACAGGTTCAAGTACAGTCATGAAGATACAAAAGATAGCTCAATGGGTGTGTGCATGCTCATGGATGATTGGCTGGATCACTCCATGATGGAAGGAATGATGGGAATAATGATGGAAAAGATGGGAAAATGAACTAAGTCCCAACAATATGTATGCATGTCCCCAACTTGACACTTGTCATGTTGGGATCTACTTTGGCCCACTTGTCCCCAACTTTAGAACTTAGGATAAAATAATTATACATACTTTATGATTTAAGAAATATTAATATAATATTCCTTTTTGGCTTAAGCACCCTAGCTTAGCCATTTTCCTTAACTTTTAGGCCCCTCCATTTCCCTAACCAGTGGAGTTTAGTCCCCCATCTCTTTTATCTTGGTCGGTCTATGTGCAACGATGTATTTTATATTAATTATGAGACATATACAAAAAAAGGCGCACTGGCCTTTAACATCTAGGATCTCTAACCTAATCAAAACATAAGAATCCTAGCTTATAATAACTGTCTCACCAGCCTATAAAATGTAGCATATACACAAAGGCTCCCTGGCCTCACAATCACGCACACTTAAGTTGCTGCGTGCGGTATCCTAGAATGTGCAAACTTCCTCATTTTACTGTGCAGTACATGCATGCACTATGCCATGAAATGTGCATACAAAATGATATCAAACAACTCACCATCTTAAGTACATTTTCATTTACATTACAATTGGGTTCAACCTAGGGATATTACAATCCCCTCCCCTTATTTATGCACTATCCTCAGTGCATCATGTACAGATATACAACAAAATTTCAAAAATCCTCAAAAAGATGCAGGTATTCTGCTCGCATTGCATCCTCATGCTCCCGAGTAGCGTCCTCAGGACCATACCAGGTCCATTGAACCTTTACAAGCGCTATGGCTCAATTCCAGAGATGTTTGATTTTTCGGTCCAGAATGTGTACAAGATGCACTTGAAAAGCGCCTTCTTGCTCCATCTGAATCACATTCCAATCAATAACATGATTATCATCAGGTATATATTTCTTAAGTAATGATACATGGAATACATTATGAACATATATAGATGCAGGAAATGAAATCATATAAGCTACTGGATCAATCCTCTATAGGATTTCAAGCGACCCACAATAGCGAGCTGCCAACTTTGAACAATTTCCCAATTTCAGGGAACTTCAGTTGGCCTTCACTTTCAGGAATACATGATCACCCACTTTAAATTCCTTGTGAGTTCTGCCCTTATCAACATATCTTCTCTGTTTTTCTTGGGCTCCTCCATTTCCCTGAGAAAATCTGGCCCAACCACTGCTCTATCTGCTGGGTTATCCCAGCTTACTGGTGTGTTGCACTTTCTGCCATAGAGTGCCTCAAATGGGCTCATCTTTAGAGATGCTTGGTACCCATTGTTATAAGAAAACTCTACCAAGTGTAGGTAGTCTTCCCATTTTGAAGTCATCCTACTGCTCCTTGGCTTTCATAAGCCTCTCATTATCAGCTTTATGGCTTTGGACATCCTTCTGCAAATTTTTAATGGTCTCTGCCATATTCATGTTTTTATTCCTTTCATCTCCATGTCCATTGGAGTTTGTTCCTTCAATGCCCAAATGGAAATCCATCCCTCTAATCTCATCCTCCTGACTGTAAGTCCCCTGTGCCTCTTCCATTCCTCTAGAATCTATGCTGATCTTGATATGATCTAGTTGTTGTTAACTCTGCAAAATGTACAACCAACAAAACTTTGTCAGGCTAACTATTTCCACAATTTCATGAAAATATGAACCATTCTGGTTCAATAATATATATTAGAATTCTTTCTTATGATTTCTTGGAAAATTGAATGCCCAGATCAATTTTCTGGGTGGATATTTAGATTCCACTATGTATCACTTATCTGTCCTGCCAATATCTTGCGCGCACTACTTTTGTGTCGTGTGCCAATATCCACTGCGCACAATTTTGGTTCTTGCACTATTACCTGTTGAACACAGTTTTTGTATCACACACTGATATTCTGCGCGCATTATACTCTACGCATTGCACCATGCCAGAGTTTAGTATGTCTCCACCATGCACTAAAACTCTGCGCGTACCACTAACTAAACTGTCGCGCGACAACATAAACCCACATTGCGCGCCACCAACAAAACTTCTCTGTGCTCTGCCAACACTGCACACAACACGCACGTCATTATTATGTGTGTGCACACCGCGCAATGCTAAATTTAGCATGTGCTCCTGTACCCAACATTTTTCCGTGTGGCACTGATATTTAGCATGCATACCCGCACACTAACATTTGTCCGCGTAACACTGAAATTTAGCACACACGCCTGCACACTAACCATTTTCTGCACAGTGCTGAATTTTACCTATCACAAGCTTTTCACTAAGCATCATGCATTTTTAGTGCGCCCACCTATGCAGATTCATTTTTATGCACTTCAATTCCGCGTGAATTTCGTTGTAGAAATTGGGGCTTTTGGCTTAACTTTTTCCCCAATTTCTACCATAGACATTTTGTAACTATAAAATTTATTCAATTTCACCCCAATAACACCAACTCAACCTATGTAATAACAAATCGTTGTGGGTTGAAATTTCTGGAACGAATTTCCCCAAAAATCAATTCACGAATTGAGAATTTTGATTACAAAATTCGTTCCATCTGTTGTGGCTTCACTGTAACTTCAAATTGGACCAATTTCGGGTCTGAGTTTGTTAGAACATATATTAACTCAATAATATCTTACCACATGGCCGAATCTCTTAATTTTCCCATGAATTTAACAACCGAAATTGGGGATTTTTCCCAATTCCGCCCAATTGTTGTTGTTTTTTACCATGGACATTCTGCAACTCGAAATTTGGCCATTTTGAAATTAATCCTCTATGAAATTCACTTCACTCAACTTTCTTGGCCCATCCAGGGTCAGTGTTGAAAACTAAAGCTCTGATACCATATTGTAACGTCCCCGACCATCCATGCCGGGCCACGCTATGCCAGAGAACTCTTTTGTTCTCTCTGCGGAACATACTGTGACATACCCAACATATAACTAAACTATTCCACATAAATGTTTTGAACTGCAAAATATATACCTGATGCTAATCATGTTATTGATTGGAATGTGATTCAGGTGGAGCAAGAAGGTGCTTTTCAAGTGCATCCGGTAAGCATTCTGGACCGGAAAATCAAACAGCTCCTGAATCGAGCTATAATGCTTGTAAAGGTCCAATGGAACTAGTACGGTCATGAGGACTCTACTTGGGAGCATGAGGATGCAATGCGGGCATAATACCCACATCTTTTTGAGGATTTTTGAAATTTTGTTGTATATGGGTACATGATGCATTGAGGACAGTGCATGAATAAGGGGATGGGATTGTAATATCCCTAGGCCGAACCCAATTGTAATGTAAATGAAAATGTACTGAAGATGGTGAGTTGTTTAATATAATTTTGTATGCACATTTCATGGCATAATGCATGCATGTACTACGCAGTAAAATGAGGAAGTTTTCACATTCCTGGATACCGCATGTGTTGGTTCTACATAAACTACTCTTCCCTACTGCCTACTTTGTTGACCCTAGGTTCATATCTTTCAGGGTACCAATAAATCCTAAAACTATCGGCCTTTCTGGTAAATCAGAAGTCAACACATCACACAGAATGCACAGTGTAGTCTCACCCGAGATATCTTTAATGGGTGGTTGTAAGACTCAAGTTGTTAGGGTCCTAACCCGCGCATAGGTAGAGAAATATATTTGGATGTAATAAAGGTCAATATTAATAAGGCCTTTCAATAAAATAGAATAAGGCGGATGTAAGAAGACCTAATATAAGCTTCCACTTCTAGAAGGATCTTCCTCTAGATGCTTCTCTTGATAGACATATTTAGTATAAATAAGGGTCGAGGGTATGAAAACCCTAGCTTGGAGATTATAGTAACAAAGTGATGCTTGATTGGAGGTTGCCCCCTTGAAGAGGCCCATGAAGATTACTTTCTGAATCAAAGTGTTATTTTTGTTGTTGTTCTTATATCATTTCTGTGTTATTATAGAGATTATGCTGGTTATATTACTGTTATTCTTCCATTTCTAGCATTTTATTTCTGTTCTGCATACTTTTTATATCTGGTATATTACAAGTGGTATCAGAGCACTTTCCTTGGCAGAAATTGTGGGAATTTTTTTTCAGGGTAGAGATGTATTCTGACGTCTTTAATCCAAATAGATCTATCGTTACGCGCATAAACCCGCGGTTGAGGGATTCATACACACAGAACATACAAGTGGTTCTTAAGCACACATCTGTTGGCCACCCTTGTAACCCCTGTTGGTATCCCTTCGAGTGTTAGCACATCAAACATCACCTGTGTACGAATCAACCTAGATTTCATGAAGCCCTCTTTAGATAAATCAATCGGCCACCTGACTGCTATAGTGCCACCGAGAACAACACTCGGGAAGATACTCTCTAGTACCTGGGTAGTCGGGTAGTATGACTAAGGGTATGGTCTATCCTCCTTAGTTAGTGCCCTGAGATATTGGGCTAAGTATTATTGTTGGACCCCACACATATATCAGAGAGCTATAGCATAGGGCAAACCCTTGTCTATAGAACCCTTGAATACCTAACACTTGGGGGACAGAAACATAAACAAATTAAAACAAACAAGATATGTTGTCGTGCAACTGTGTTTGGGTTGTCAAATCACTACACTTTTCTTATTGGTTAAGCATTTGGGGATTTCATCGCTACAGTATTCTTCAGACCGGAGTATAACTCCGCAGGTGTAAAAAAAATAATGAAAAAAAAGTCTGGAAATTTTTTCACCATTATTTGAGACCTATTCCATTGGATTCATCTCTTCTCCCTTATCACATTCATCCATATCATTTTTTGGCAAAAGTTTTGACCCTGCCCACCCCTTTTCAGTTCACCCATCCTCATGGCCCATACTCGTAGCCAAGACCTGGAAGCTTGCTTCATTACCTTGCAATCTGGTCTCCTCGAGACCCAAAAAGAAGTGAAACAACTCAGTGCCAATGTTGCCTCCATCGATACATCCATCAATACAACCATAAATACAACCATGCAATCGTCAATGGAGGAAGTCAAACAAGAACTGACCACCCAGCTTGAATCTATCTTTGCATCACTCTCCACCAAATTGAAGATCCCTACAGATGACCCTTTCTCTGACACACCTCCAAAGAATGAAGGTGAAGATTCCTCCCATCCCCATACCTTTCAACAACATCACTTTCAACGTGACCTATGCCTTCAGCGGGTGGATGTGACCAAATTTGATGGCTCGGACCCCACTGGTTGGGTAACCCAAATGGAACATTATTTCTCTTTATACGGCATTACAAATGACCTGGACAAACTCCAGTATGGTGTTCTCCATCTAGATCAAGAACGTTGGCAATGGTGGCAATGGATAAAAACTTCCCGTGAAGGGTATATTGCTTGGACCCAATTTGTGACTGAGATTTATGAACTCTTTGACACTAACACCAACTATTTGGTTCGTTTGACAAAGTTGAAACAATCAGGAACAATAGAGGACTTCATAGCTGCCTTTGAATGCCTGGCTTTTCGAACAGAGGGCATGACTGATGCTTTCTTTTGAGAGTGTTTTATTAGTGGCCTTTATCCCTCTCCCTAAACCCATAAATCCCACTACTCCCTTCACCCCATTAAAGATCCAAAAATTGACCAGGGCTTAAATGGCTGAATGCCAACTCAAAGGCCTTTGTTATAATTGTGATGACAAATATTTCCTGGGCCACAAGTGTAAGGAACAAAATATTTTTATGGCCATCTCTGAGGATATTTTAGAAGAGAATGTTGAAACTCCCCTTGTGTCTGAGTCACCTAAAATCACTGACATAACCCCTCCCTCAGACCCTCCCAAAGTGGAACCGATCATTTCCCTCAATGATCTCACTGGCTTCTCCACCCCCAAACCCTCAAGTTAATCGGTTACATCAAGCATCGAAAGGTCATCATTCTTGTATAGTGGAAGCACCCATAATTTTATTCATCACCGCATTGCCCAAGAAACTCATTGCTACATCCATGTTGTCAACAATTTCCAAAACCTGATTGCCAATGTTGGTTCCATGAAATGTGGAGGGCGTTGTGAAAATGTGCGTCTCCAAATCAGTGACTACCACCTAAAATCCCATGTTTGCTATCGACATGGGCGGTTGTGACATTGTGTTGGGTGCAGACTGGCTAAGGACTTTGGGTCCCATTCTCATGGATTTTAAGGAATTAACCATGCAATTTGACCAGAAAGGCCACCAATATAAATTCCAAGGCATCACTGCTGGTTCACCTGAGGTCATTAGTTCCCATCACATGGAAACGCTGCTCAAAAAAGGTCATTTTGGTGTCATTGCCCAACTCCATGCCATACAAGCAACAAAGACACCCCCGGTGCCGCAAGACCTCCAAGCCCTCCTTTATAAACATCAAATGGTATTTTCCACTCCCTAAGGACTCCATCCTTCCTGCGGTGTTCATGATCATTCCATTTCCATTGTACCCGAAAGCCTTCCTCCCATTATCCAGTCGTATCGCACCCCTTTTCACAAAAAAATGAAATTGAGAAAATGGTCCAGGAACTCCTTAATGCATGCGTTATCCACCCTAGTATGAGCCCTTACTCTTATCTTGTAGTCATGGTCCTGAAGAAAGAAGGTTCTTAGAGAATGTGTCCTGACTTCCGTGCCCTCAACAAACTGACCATTAAAGACAAATTTCTCATTCCTGTCATTGATGACCTCCTGGATGAATTGAGTGTCACCCAATTCTTTACTAAACTTGATCTTCGCTCAGGCTATCACCAGATACATATGAAAGAGGCAGACATTGCCAAGATGGCCTTTCGAACTCATGAGGGCCACTATGAGTTTTTGGTCATGCCCTTTGGCTTGTGTAATGCCCCCTCCACCTTCAAAAGCCTCATGAATCATGTCTTCCGTCCCTTTCTCTGTCATTTTGTATTAGTTTTCTTTGATGATATCCTCATCTATAGAAAAACCTGGACATACCATCTTACTCATGTGGATCGAGTTCTCCATCTACTCTCTCAGCACCAAATTTTCTTGAAACAGTCTAAATGTGCTTTTGGTGCCTCAGAAGTAGAATACTTGGGTCATCTGGTTGGCAAGGATGGTGTCAGGGTGGATCCAAAAAAGATTGAAGCTATGCAATACTGGCCGCACCCAAAGAATCTCAAAAGCTTGCATGGATTTCTGGGCTTAACAGGGTATTATCACAAGTTTGTTAAGAATTATGGAAAGATTGCAGCACCTCTCACTTGTCTCCTAAAAAAGAACTCTTTTACTTGGACTACAACCACTGCTCAAGCTTTCCAAACCTTGAATATGGCCATGTGCACCACTTCGGTTCTAGCCCTTCCTAATTTCACAAAGACCTTTGTGTTGGAATGTGATGCCTTAGGGAAAGGAATCAATGTTGTCCTTATGCAAGAGGGTCGACCTTTGGCCTTCACTAGCAAGCAACTATCTGAAAGGAATCTGGGCAAACCCATCTATGAAAAGGAAATATTGGCTATTCTGCACACCATTGATCTGTGGTGCCCTTATCTCTTGGGGCAACGTTTCAAAATTAAGACAGACCATCAAAGCCTCAAGTACTTTTTGGAACAACACATTTCCTCCTCGGAGCAACAAAAATGGGTGACTAAGCTCTTTGGATATGATTATGAGATCATTTACAAGAAAGGAAAAGACAATGTGGTGGCGGATGCACTGTCCCAAAAATATGAAGAAGAAGGATCCCTTTTTTCTCTTTCCTTCATTGTACTAGATTGGCTCCAAGTTGTTCGCCGAGAATGGCTACAAGATCCCAAAAGTTTGCATTTGATCCAGCAATTGCAAACCAATGCTCCAACTCCCCCAAGATACTCTTGGCTCCAGGATGAGCTTCGATACAAAGGCCGTTTGTATTTAAGTAAACAATCAAAGCTTAAATCCACAGTACTTTCTGAGCTTCATGCTAAACCCATAGTGGGGCACTCCGGGTTCACCAAAACCTATGACAGGGTCAAACGTTCTTTTTTCTGGGATGGTATGAAATAGGACATCCATAATGTTGTCGTTGAATTTGATGTGTGTCAATGCAACAAGGGAGAAACAGTCAAATCTCTAGGCACACTACAACCGCTTCTGATTCCACCTGCTATTTGGAAGGATATCTCTATGGACTTTATTACCGACTTACCCAAATCGGGAAATAAATCATTCATAATGGTGGTTGTGGATCGCCTTTCCAAGTATGCTCATTTCTGTGCTCTTCAACACCCATTTACTACATCCACGGTGGCTCAAATTTTCATGGACCAGGTCTTCAAGCGTCATGGCATGCCACACTCTATTGTTTCTGATCGTGACCCAACTTTCACAAGCAATTTTTGTCAAGAACTGTTCAAGCTGTCAAGAACTGTTCAAGCAATAGGGCACCCAATTGCATCTCAACACAACTTATCATCCCCAGACTGATGGTCAAACGGAAGTTGTCAACAAGTGTTTGGAAACATATATGAGGTGTTTTTCCTTTGAAA
>SNQJ01S0065101.1:32005-47363 GCA_010110895.2 Picea sitchensis | reverse complement strand
ATGTAAATGCTAGTCTCTTGTTGTTTAAAGTTAAGGAAGGTTTGCAGGTATGTGATCATATACACCAGGTCTATTACAATGTTATAAATCATATTTGGATGATGAAATTGATGAGGGATTTTGGTTGAGGTACAAGTTGGGTACATGGTTGAGACAAGTAGTTGATGAGTTGGCACATACATGAGGTGTATAGTTGATTATGTTGGTACATATTGATAATTCATAGTTGATGAGTAGTTGACACATGATTGGTACATACTTGGTACATTGTTGGTTGCACTTGTTTATGGTACAGGTTGATTACAAATTATTTGGTACAGGTTGGTGCATGGTTGATGCACTTGTTTATGGTACAGGTTGGTGCATGGTTGATGCACTTGTTTATGGTACATGTTGATTATAGGTTGAGGTACAATTTGATGCATGGTTCAGGATTATTGGTACAGGGTTACAGCGGTATATCTCACAGTGATAGTGTGACAATGGTTCCATCATTCTACTTCTACTTCAAGGCGATTGGACGGGGCAAGGACAGGTGGTTGTAGCCACCTTCTGGTTCTAGCCGGAGAACATAGGGGGTTGTAGCCTCCTTCTGGTTGTAGTCAGAGAATTGGGGATTTGGAGCTTCCCTCAGGTTGTAGCCTGAGAAACTAGGGGGTTGGAGCCTCCTTCTAGTTGAAGTTGAAAAACAAAGGAAGTTGGTGCTTCCAATGAATGTAATTCTTCAAGACATATAAGAAAAAGTATTCCATGGTTTTCTCCTGATTTGGGTTTCCACGTAAAACACTGGTGTACTGTGTATGTGTGTGATTCTTCATTTCTTATTTCTCATTATTGGATAATAATTCTACAATGATATAACACTTGGATTATTTGAAGAAAAAGGATTATAATTATGTTATTATTGATTCACCCCCCCTCTCAGTAATCCAACAGGATGGTCTGCTGGCGAGTGAAATTTGTCTTGGTTTCCATGATCCAATCAATTGTTTCATGTTCGATGCAGTCAGGATTGAGTTTTGTAGGGGCCAATTACTCGAACACATTTGAAGTGTCTAAGAAAGGTGGAAAATATGGTCGAAGGAGTTCCATATTAAATACAAGGTGCAAGCCAAGGAAAGGAGGAATACTTAATTCAAAATCATTCTCACCCAACGACTTGGTGATGGTTTAAGGATTGTATTGGAGTGGGAGTAGCTTCTGATGGGGTCATGTGAGGCACTCTTTCTACAAGTGCAATTACACTTTATCTCCCACCTAAAACTTGTGTGGTACTCGATGCTAATCGTGGCATTGCTTGTACTTGACATTGGATTTCTGCACAATATCATGAACTTGTTGTTGGATGTGCTCAAAAAAATTTGGTTTCCCGACCAAAATCAATCTAAGCATGGGAGGCATATGTTTTTGCAACTACAATGGGAAAATCTACATCAATGGGGGTCAATGCCTAGAACCCCAAGCATGCTTGAAAAGGGTTGTGGCCAATAGAGCTATGGAGGGCTCTATTGTAGCTATGTTGAACATAATGAAGGATTTCATTCCATGTGCATGGATGTTTGGAATTGTATATCCTCGGGATATGAACAATCATCCTATTGACTACCTCTATTTTTTCATCAGTCTGTGGGTGGAAGACTGTCGACTTGGTTAGCTTGGTGTCCATCGTCGACCATAGGTTGGACATAAAATTTCTAAGGAACCTACTATCTTGATCATTGATAATAGTGAGTGGAATCCCAAAATGAACCCAAACATGTGTAAAGAAGAACTTGGCAGCGACCTCGGCTGTAATGCTCTTTTTGCAGGGTGCCAAAACTACCATCTTAGAGAATCGATCAATGACCACGAAGACACAGTCATTCCCATGCTTGGTTGAAGCAGACCAAACATGTAGTCCATGGATATGGACTCCCAAGGCCTATCTAGAGTAGGAAGAGGGGTGTATAGCCCCTGTTTCTTGATGATGGACTTGGAAATGGAGTAGGAAGTGAAGGATTTGATGTACTTGTGAAAATCTTATCGAAGCTTCGGCCAATAAAAATGATTTTTCAATACTACCACTATTTTCTCTACACCAAAATGTCCCACTTCCCAACTATAATGAGTTTCCCAGTTTAGCTTTGCATGCTCGCTTGAAGGAACATATAGATGACTCAGATGGCATAGAAATCCATCCTGGAGATGAAAGTATGGAACCATTTTTCCTGTGCTCAATGTCTAATAGATAATAGTAAAGTCAAAGTCATTATTGTATAATTGTGGTCGTCTGGATGTCTCATGTCCACAGGAGTTGAGAATTGTGGTTAGTTATGCCATTGAGGGTTGACTGAGGAAATCAAAGACATAGTTGGTGCTACCCTTATTGTACTTGATATTCAAGTGGAATTGTTACAGGTATGTGGGCCACTTTTGATGGTATTCATTCTATGAATTTTCTTATGTCTACATGAATTGCAGAGGCCTGTGATAAGTGTGGATGATAATTTCCTTCCCCGAAATGTAATGCTTCCACTGTCGACATGCATGCACAATGGAGTACATATCTTTGTCGTAGGCGGGGTATCTGTGAACAATATCAGACAGAGTTTCTCTATGATAGGCTATCGGTTGTCCATGTTGAGTGAGGACTACACCGATAGAATAATATGAAGCATCTCTCTCAATCTCAAATGGTTGTTGCAGGTCTGACAGAATAAGAATTTGTGCTTAACAAAGGTGGGATTTCAAATCCTCAAACAATTTCTATTGCGGCGCAAACCACAAAAACTTGGCCTTCACTCCACACTTAGTCACCTAGCTTACGGCCCGAGCAATATGAGAGAACCCTGACACAAACCAACGATAGAAGCTAGTGAGGCCCAAGAAGCTACAGATCTTGGTCATCGTCTTCGGGGTCGGCCAATCGTAGATGACTTGGATATTGGTTGGATCCACATGTACACCCTTCTCATCCACGATGTATCCCAAATATTGGATTTTTTGCATGTTGAAGGAAAATTTCTCCAAATTGGCATATAATTTGTGTTTTCTCAGGGTGCCCAAGACCTGTTCAATATGCTCCAAAGGTTCCTCCGAGGTTTTGTTGAAGATGAGGATCTCATCCAAATATACAACCACAAAGGAGTTTCGAATGGTTGTAATATATCATCCATCATCTGCATGAATGTGTTTGGGGCATTAGTTAGGCCAAAAGGCATGACCAACCACTCAAAGAGACCTTTTTTAGACTTGAAGGTTGTCTTCCACACATCAGTTCACTCAATCAACACCTGGTGGTATCCCCACTTCAGATAAATATTACTGAAAAATTTGGCTCCCTTGAGTTGATCGAGAAGATCATCGATGAGGGGAATTGGGAACTGGTTCTTGACTGTGATCTTGTTCATAGCTTTGTAATAAATACAAAATCACCATGTCTCGTTCTTCTTTTGTAACAAAACAATTGAGCTACCACAAGGTGAGGAGCTTGGTCTAATATGGCCCTTCATAATTATCTCTTAGATATGGCGTTTGATTTCTTCATTCTCCATAAGAGAATGCTTGTAAACAGGACCATTAGGTAGAGGAGCATCGGGTGTTAGATCAATTGAGTGATTTACCTAAAAATGCATAGGCACCCCAGTAGGTGAGGTGAATATGTCTTTGTATTCCTCTACTATCTTGTCCACCTTTTGTTGTTGTGCAGAGGGACCCCATGCAGAGGTTTTGACGATTGGAGTGACCTTTTGTTCACCTTCGGATCGAACCATAAAGAGGACAAACCTACCGGTCTAAGAGACCACCTTTCTAGACTGCTTTGCAGTGATCAAAAAGACCACAGCCTTTGGGACTGCCTCTATTACCCTATAGAGTTGATCTCCCAAAGTAATAAGGACACTACAGGGCCTATATTCATAAACAACATGACGCTTCCACATATATGGTTGTCCTAACAAAACATCAAAAACTTCAAGGGGTGAAACATCACACAATATATCATCTTTGAAGGGTTTGATGTCATAGTGTAGGCGACATTGTCGGCTTCCGCGGATGTCTTTCCCCTGGCTGAGCCAACCGATGGTCTATGGTTGAGGATGCGACATTGTTTTCAAATTCAACCTCTTGAAAACATCTTTTGAGATCATTTTCTTCTGGCTACCGTTGTCAACCATGAAATGGAGTGGGGTCCCTTTCACCCACACATGTGAGCGGAAGAGGTGCTCCCCTTCTTCAGGCTCATCTGATTCCTCTGGATGGGATTTTGTGGTAGCAATGGTGACACTGGGTTCTGCGTCAATGATCTGCTTTCCCTTTTCTAGTTCTGAATCAGAGTTTGAGTCATCATATGACCCTGGGGATTTCGTCTCATCCAGTAATGAATGTTTGGAGAGACATTCATCAGTATTGTGCCAAGGGATTTTGTGGAACTCGCACCACTTTCCAGTGTCCTTCTTCGACTTCCCATTACCCTTCTTTGTTGGTGGCTTGGGATGGTTATCCTGGGAATGGCCATTACTACTTTGTCCTTTGGCCTAGGATTTAGGGCCACCCTTACCATACTTTAGTTGTTGCAGATTTGCAGACCCGAACTCCCACTTGTTTTGCTACTTAAATTGCTACTCGATTTTGACAACATACCAATAAGTGGCTCCCAATGACGAGATGTCCTGAAACTCCATTTCAATTTGGATGTACCTGTGTAGAGCCCCACAATATTTTAGGACCAGATATCACTCAAAGTCTTTGATACCCAACTTGGTGCACAAGGTATGGAAGGTATTTGTGAACTCCGGCACCATTTGGCCCCTCTCTTGGTGCAATGTGGTCTATCTCACGTATTGGTCATCATAATTTCCAACAGGGTAATATTGTTCCTTGAGGGCATAAAAAAAAGTCGCCCAAGTGGGTGCTGGCCCAAAAATTTCAAACTCTTCCTCGACTTGTTTCTCACAGTAAGTCTCCCACCAATCTCTGACATGGGAAAGGGCCTTAAGGAGCACGAAGGTGATTTTTTCACTGTTGGAAAATTTTTGGACAGAGAAACAACCCTCTTGCAAACTCAACTATTTTTCCAAATCATCAACATCTATCTAGCCTTCAAATAAAGGAATATCAAAGTTAACATGTACATTGAAGGGCACCACAAATTCGAAGTGGTTGTTGGTTGAAGGATCTTACATTGGTATCAGCAGCCACTGAAGGATCTGGGCGAAGTTATCGATCATCTCATTCCTTTATCGTGCGAGGGCTTCCTCGAGTAATCATTTGAAAGGATCTCCTACCCCATCATCCCTCTTTTCTTCGACCATGGGAGGTTTCTTGGGTGTGCGATAGCAGTTGTCTTCAAGAGAAGTAAGCTCGAGACCCAACTCTCTATACCCTAACCTCGTCGGGGACATGCACTAAAAACGACAAGGAGCATATTGCTCTGATACCATTGATCCATATTATTTTGAGAATGATATGAAGGAAGGAATATAACATAGATACAACAAGTAAATACATAGAGATATGTCACGAAACATAGTAATATAGTGAAACTCGGATTCTATTAATGATTGTCTGAAAATACAAAAGACTGTAAAATGAAAAAACACACAAGCTAGCTAGAATGGTGGTAGCCTATCTCTGAGAAGAGATGTGTCAACTACACTCATTTGCAAGAAGTTAATCATAATTAGGATCCAAGGGCCTTTTTTAACATAAATAATAATTGATAAAACCTTAAACATCCAAAACCCTAACCCCGGGAGATGAAACACCAAAAGGTTTCTGGGCCCCGATGGGGGTAGTTGATACGTCAACTTTTCAAGGGCATAAAGTTTTTAATACAATCTCGATTTGGGGTACTCGATACCTTGTCATAAAGGTCTATATGAGGAGTACACCTTCCATTCGACCCATACCATGCCTATCACTATCATTAGGCACTGTCGTGCCCAAAAAAAGTTGTTTAAGGCCTCAAAATGGCCCCAGAAGTTCAAGACCCAAAAAAGAGTAGAAAAACTACCAAAATGGAAAATTTTTCTTTGATCCAGTGGATTAGGTGGGTGGTCACTAATGTCCACCTGGAATTCACCTCCATTGACAGTTCTCGACACCTTGATATTCTTAGCTGTCTAGTTTTCCACAAGAGATTTAAACTCTTTGAACTTAGCGAAAACCTCATATTTCTTCCTTGGGAAATATAGCCATGTATTCCTGGAGAAATCTTCTATGAAGGAGATGTAATACAAAGATACTCCTAGTAATGGGATTGATACATACCCAAACACATCACTATGTATTAATTCCATAATCCCTTTTTCCCTTGTAGCTCCATATGGGAATCTCAAATGATTATGTTTTCCATAAATGCAATGTTCATAGAAATTAACTTCTAAAGTACAATCAAGGAAACCTTCGATCATAAAAAAAATTTGCATAGCTTGAAGTCTTTTTTCTCTAGTATGTCCCATTTTCTAGTTCCATAACATGGTTTGGTTGACTAGATGAGGAACAATTGAGTCGGTTGCAATTGCATCGATCTCGGGAACAATTGTATTGTTGTATCTAATCGAGCCGATACTCCCCAACAACTTGTACAGGGTACCAATCTAAACTCCTCTCATCAAGACCATCACTCCTCTGACTATTTTTCATGACTCCTTCTCAAATATAGTGTGCACACCTGCATCACTCATTTTTCTAATCTATAGTATATTTCTTTCCAAATCTAGAATATGTAGCACACTTGGAAGGGTTCTACTCCTCCCAACCTTTAGCATCATTCAAAATATACCTTGTCCTACAATATTGGTTGTCGAATCGTCTCCCAAGAATACATCTCTTCCTTCATACTTATCATATTCACAGAACCATTCTTTATGAGGTTTCATATGGAAATATGCACCTAAGTCGATCAACCAAACATTATGATTTGATTGTGTACTGGTCGATGCCAAATTTGCATGAAGAAGTCTTTCCTTCAGTCGATTGATTCTCATTAGATCCCTAACTTTTCTCAATAGACTTCAACTTGCAGTCCATTTTGTAATGCCCAAATTTACTGCACTTCCAACATATTCTCGTCAAATAAATCGAGGATTTAGATCTAGCCCTCAATTTAGAATTTCTACCATAGAATTTACCATTTCCTCCGTCGATTGGTCGACCTCTCACAAAACCAAGGCATCTTTGGGTGATCCTTCCATGTTATTCCACCTCATTTCCTTCGATAATAGAGATGAAACCACATATTCAAGTACTAATGTGGTTGAGTTACTCCCAATAGCCATGACTAAGCTATCCCATGAATCTGGCAAAGAACACAACAAACTCATACATTTCTCCTCCTCAATGATTTTAATGTCCACATACAATAACTGAATTAACACAACATTGAATGAATTTAGGTTCTCTGTTACTGAGCTACCATAACTCATCCTCAAAAGGTACAATTTCTTCCGAAGAAACAACTTGTTTATCAAGGATTTTGACTTTTGCAAGTTCTCCAACTTAACCCACAGTTTCTTTGTAGTGTCTTCACCTGAGACATTCAACAATACAAAATCTGCAAGACAAATTTGAATCGCACTCCTAGCCTTCATGTCGAGTTTCTCCCATTATTCCTTCAACATGCCCGTCGTAATTGTTTTGAGAACCATAGTGAACCATTGTTCTCGATCAACAAGGAGATAATCTATTTTAAGCTTCCATAGCTCAAAATTCCAACCATTAAACTTTTCAATCTCAATCCTATAACTTCCTGCCACTCTTTCATAAACAATTCACTTCTTTACAACTCCCATTGGACCTAGGTTTAGCTTAGATCCAAGATCTTCTTAACCTTGCTCTAATACCACTTGTTATAAACACTAAACCAAATAGGAGAGATAATATAGAATTAAACTAGAAAGTAAACAATGAAATCACACACAATACAAAGAGATTTACCCCGGAAACCCTTAACCGAGAAAACCAACATTCCCTTAGCGAATCGCTCTCCTTATTGTCTTATTCATTCAATGAATAAAGAGTTACATGATTAACCTTGGTCCACACCTAAGACACAATCATCAACTTACTCTCTTACTTTACCACAAGAACAACACTACAACCATTTGGCTTACATATTCATGACCATTTCATACTCATGACTCTCTCTACCAAGGCATAAGATTATCAATATTTTTATTTAGAATATTACATAATGCATTGTTTATATGCATCTACAACATGAAAATAGTCCCATGACCACCACTGTATATCTTGGTTGTTGTTAGTACCTCCTAACCTATTGCAAATAGTCCCATGACCACCACTTGAGATCAATTCTCTCATCTCTGAACCTAGGCCTCCCATATTTTCCTATTCCTTATGGCTCTGATTGATACCACTTGAAAATTAGGTTCCCAAGCCCACTAGGTAGCTATTAGTCATTATCCTCATACACACTAAATTCCAAATCAAACCTAGTTACTAAAAGGTTAGGTGTGAAAGATAAATTTTATCTTTTAGTCTTTTCTTTTGGAATGTTTCTTATAATCGACGAGGTTTCCTACTCTATTTCATGGCATGATCCGGGATATTTTCATCGAGTGACTTATAAAGAATTGTATTAAATGAGCATAAATTAAAGTGCACCATCAAAGAAGGAAAATCTCAATAATGAAGATACATAAGCATCAAATTTGAACACAAAAAACTTGATAACGAAGTTCTTCCATGGTGGACTACGTCTCTGGGTCTTGCTCTCAAATGGGTAGGCCTTTTTATTAACTCAACAAAAGAATTTGGCAAAATACATAAGTATACCTCATTCTAAAATCAAGTTGCAAAATTTTTGCTCAGATCAGAAAATAGAAATCACCATTGAATTTGTGGCGTCGAATTACCCAAAAATGACTGTCTCCACTCTTCAATCCAACTCTGGCACTCCCAGGCCCAAGAGAAACTTTGTCTCAGTTTTCATGCCCTGCAACCTGCAATAAATGCTGAGAAAAATATCTTGAAATTTGTGATGGTATGTACCCTCACGCGCCTTCCCCCAACACTAGGCGGATGGAACTTTTAAATAATAAATCCGACCTTGTAAACAATGAAATTCGTTTCCCTTGTGATTGGTGGAGCATGTGTTAAGGCATTGATATAGGGGAGGTCTCGGGGTTGAGCACGCGGGCCTCCCCTTTTGGGTATTCATTGTAACAATGTATATATTTGAATGGTTCTTCCCGCCGAGTTTAGTAGTGGTTCTAGATATGATGGTTGGTTTCCAGATTTGGCGGACTCGCCAACCCTTTTAATATATTGTTTTTTGGAAATTCATTCTCTAGTTGTCATTGGTCATTTTTACATTGCCACGTGGCAGCCCATTACTGGGCCACGTGGCAGCCAACCATTGTGCAACGTCAACCATTGTACAATCATCCTTCCACATCAGCATACAGTCTACCAACTCATCCTGCCACATTATCTACCACGTCACCATACGGACTGCCACGTGGTTGTACGGACTCCCACATGGCGCATTTTAACTGGTCCACAGAATGACCCGAAAAGGCCAAATATGAGTGACATGTGGAAACCTATGGTGATTCCACGTCACCATGTTGATGTCAGCATGAAACATGCCACCTTCCTGCGTGTGCCACGTATGATGTACGGATGCTAACGACATCTGTATTGATGTTGACATCAGCAGTACGGATGTTGACTTATCCCCCTGCTGACTGGGCTAGGTTGACCAAACTTTGACCATGAATATCTTTCGATCCGTAACTCCGTTTGACGAGTCGTTTGTGTCATTGGAAAGCTTGTGATGTGCTCTTCATGATGATGTCATTTTCACTATTTTTTTAGAACTTTGAATTTTTTCCCTTTCTCTGTCTGCTAAGGCCATTCTGAGCTTCCTGAGTTGCTTCTGTGAGTTCTGAGCTGTCCTTAGTCTTCTCTGGATCCTTTTTGGATCACGCCTTCCCACTGGGAGGTTTTTAGACCACCAAAATATTTCATCAATCAACAAATAAGTGAGAGAAGAGTTCCCTCGGCTTGTCCTTCTCAATCCACTTTGTCTTGCTTGGATGTGTGCCCTTTAAGCCTACTCAAAGATAATCAACATCGCCCCTACGTGAATTCCTCTCCTTCTGTCCAGGATGATATATTCCTTTAACTCATCCAAGTACTCAAGAGAAAACTCATCAACTGAAGGTATTGAAACTTCCTCATCCTGATCCATGATCATGGGAGGCTAAAAAAATTTCAAGTTCTCTACATTTACAAGTGAGTAAATATGCATATAAGGTGGAAGATCCATACGAAAAGCATTAGTACCACTTTTCTCCAAAATAGTGAAGGGTCCATAACGAATAGGCTTGATTTTCTTGATGTAACCCTTCAATCTCTCCTTGCTGATGTGAAGCCATACTCGGTCTCCAACCTGGAACTAGTGATCAACAATGTGTTTGTCATGTTGAGATTTATACTGTGCTTGACTTTTCTCCAACTGTTCCCTGACTACTTGGTGTACCTACTAGATCCTCTAGATGAACTTGCAGTCTTTGTCTTCATTTCTTTTTTCCTTTTAATCGACATCTCTCCCATACATCAAGTCCAAAGGAGATTTAGTTGGGTACCCAAAACATGTCTCAAAAGGCTAACACTGAGGGGAGGAATGTTTGGCTCGGTTATAAGCATGATGTACACAGGGTATATGTTCATCCCATAACTTGGGATTCTTGTTGCAGTAGCCTTGAAGAAAAAGTACCAATGTTCGGTTTACAACGTCTATCTGTTCGTCGGTTTGTGGATGGAAAGCAGTGCTCCTCTTCAATTTGGTGTCCATCATTCTCCACAAGCTTGTCAAAAATCCCCAAGGAATCGAGTATCTCGATCCGAGATAATAGATGTGGGCAACCCAAAGTGAACCCAAACATACTGAAATAAGAGATTAGCAGTCTTCTCAGCAGTGATCTGCTTTTTACATGGCATTAAGATACACATTTTTTTGAACCTATCCAATGCAACATACAAATAGTCATGACCCCCTTTTGACATTGGTAAACCCCCTACAAAATCCATGGAGGTACTTTCCCATGGATGGGATGGAACATGAAGTGGTGAGTATAGCCCCAGTTTTCTATTAGTGGGCTTACAAGTAGAAAACATCACACACCCCTTTACATATTTAGTTACAATTTCTTTCATTTGAGGCCAGTAACAAAACCTCTGCAAATGAGCCATAGTGTTTCCTACCCCAAAATGCCTAGACACAAGAGAAGTGTGAGCTTCTCGTATTACATGGACTCGTTCACTTGTATGAATACATAGCTTTCCAAGATGGTAGAGTAGTTTTCCCTACAGACAATAGTTCTCTACTTGTGCACCATGGGTTAGCTTCTCATATACTTCTTTAAAATATTCATCAATGGCATATTGTTCCACATAGCTATCATGAGATAAAGAAGTATTCTTCAAAATAATAGAAGCATCAATAGGAGATCTAGAAAGCATATCATCTACCTTGTTACTTGTACCCTTTTTGTACTTGATTACCAAATGAAATTGTTGCAGAAAACCCATCCATCTGTAATGTCGAGATTGTTGCAGTTTGGTTTTTGCTTGGAGATACTGTAAGGGTTGGTGATCTGTATGTATGATTGTCTCCTTCCCAAACAAGTAATTCTTCCATTTCTTTACGCTTTGAACTAATGCATACAACTCTTTATCATATGTAGGATAGCTAACAACAACTTGGTTAAAAGTTTCAGAGTGGTAAAAGATAGGCTTATGATATTGCATCAATACTACACCCATGGCATATTCGTTGGCATCTATCTCGATCTCAAAGGGTTGTTGAAGATTCGACAGTGCTAATATTGGTGCGGTGCTGATATTTTCCTTCAAAGTGTTGAAAGATTTGTGTTGCTTTCCTCCCCACTGAAAAGTGTTCTTCACACTGGTTAAGGCATGCAAAGGAGCTGCTATGAAGGAGAAGTTTGAAATGAACCTCCTCCAATACTAGACTGCACCTAAGAAGCTTCTTATCTCGGTTACATTTTTGGGCTCAGGCCAATTTACAATTACATTAATCTTGGAAGGATCAATTTTTTATTGTCCTCCTCCTACTATATGACCTAAGTACACAAGTGCAGTCTTACCAAATTCACATTTGGACAATTTTACATACAACTTTTCCCTTTTCAAATTATCCAATACTTGCTTTACATGCCTCACATGTTCATCCCAAGTCCCGCTAAAAATAAGAATGAAATCTAAATATACAATCACAAAATCATCTAGAAAAGGCATGAATACATCATTCATCACACGCATGAAAGTTGTCGAAGCATTACAAATCCCAATTGACATAACTAACCACTCAAACAATCCTTGTTTGGTTTTAAAGGAAGTCTTCCATGCATCATGTTCTGCAACCCTGATCTGATGGTATCCACTACGCAAATCCAACTTAGTGAAATAAACAACATTCTTTAATTGATCAAGTAAATCATCTATACGAGGAAGAGGGTATCTAATTTTCACCATGATTTTATGTAAGGCTCGGTAATCAACACACATTCGCCATGTGCCATATTTTTTTGGCACCATCACAATCCAAGAACCACAAGGAGATGAGTTGGGCCTGATGACCCCTTGATCCAATAAGCCTTGTACCTACTTCTTGATCTCTATCATCTCTACAACTGACATCCTGTACATGCCCACATTACGAAGAGGAGAATCCTACTGAATATGTATCTCATGTTGGATTTTCCTCTTAGGAGGTAATCCATCTGGTTCCTGGAAAATATCATCATACTTAGAAACAATATCAATTAATTATTTCTTATGAGAAGGATCACATCCTTGGAAAGCGTTAGATGTTTTGACATCTTTCTCCCTTACAACCATGAGTACATATCTATTATTAGTGTTTATGAGTCTCTTCATTTGTCCTGCACTAACAAGTGTTGTGTTTACCTTCATGTTGTGAGCTCTAACAATATATTCCACTCCCCCCTTAGTAAGGTGGTACTTGTTCTCATGACGAAAGAAGATTGTTTTTCTATCATAAAGATAAGGACTCCCCAACACTATGCCACATTATCAAGTGATATAACATCCAAATCGACTTCATCAATCAACTTTGAAGCAATAGCAAATCTGACCCTACATTGTTTGGTGACATTAAGTTTTTCTTTATCATATACCCAACCAAGAGGATAAGGCTTTGGATGTGGTTTTGTTTCAATACCCTTCATTTTTACAAGTGCTTCAGAAATCAAGTTTACTTGGGAACCTGGATCAAATAATGTATCTATCTTAGTACCTGGATCAAATAATGTACCTAGATCAAGTTTAATTCATTCCTCTTTCATTCATCATCATGAGATTCATTATTGGAATTTGAACTAGCATGAAGGGAATCTTTACCTTGTACTCCAACTGTTGTGATGTTTCCTTCATCTCTTGACTCAAAACCAAGATCTTGTTGCACCGTAGCAACGGTTTTTGTCTTCCCCTATCCACTGAAATGTTTCGGTCTCTTCTCTAGATGTAGCTTCCAACAATGTTCATCATCGTGGCCAATTTTCTTCCAATGAGTGCAAGATGGATTTCCTCCTTCTCTCATCATTGTGGCGGTCTTCTTGTCCTTCCTTTTAAACTTCTTAAATAGCTTATGTGGAAGATTGGAAGGTTTCTTTGTGGGATCTTCTTGAACATGTTTTCCCCTGTTCTCAAGGTGAGTGGCTTGCACACAAACTTCTTCAAAACTAGTGGGGTTAAACAATAGCAAAGTATGATGAATATAAATGTGAAGTGCACCAATATACTTCATTAAAGTTTCATAAGAATCCAAAGGAGTGTTTAATGCAATAGATTTCTTCCTAAATTCTTCTATGAAACTTTGTAGAGTTTGACCTTTACTTTGTCTTAAAGTTTTCCATTCCATCATTGCTTTATGTAAATAAACCAATGGATAAAATTGATTCCTTATCGTTGATTTAAATTCCGACCATGAGGAAAGAAGATTACCACACTTACTTATGTCCTGAAGTTTGCTCTCCCACCATATGAGAGCGGTGCCTTCCAACCGAAGAGAAGCTAGTTGCACTTTAACTTCTTATTCATCAATATGTTGAACACGACAATATACTTCAACCCGTCAGATCCAATTATCTAGCTTTTCAGGATTAGCATCTCCATTAAACATAGGTAAATCAAATTTTAAATCAAGCTTTAATAATGGTTTTTTAAAAGAGGCTTTATGGTTGGAATGATGAGAATGATCTGAATGCTCAGAGGAAGAAGAAATAGAACTTAATGGTGAAGATGGAGGCTCAAGAGGGTCTCCTCCGGCCCCTTGATTTACCGAAGCATCATCATCAGCGTATGCTTCCTTTTTCTTCCCTTTCTTCTTCATCCTCTTATCGTAATCTCCATACATTCGTTCGACCATTTATAACATGTGATAAAAGACCATATGGAAGTTTTTCTCATGTTCATCATGCTTGTCCTCTTCTGGCATTTTCTTTTTTCGGGATGCACGACCAACTTCAGGATTGAAAGTATTAAGAGTTCCTTCACCCTGTTTATGCTTGGCCCTAGTAAGCATTCACACTCAACAATTAGACTCAAAAACGACTTATTTGATACTAACATGATCCAGGATCTTTTCATCGAGTGACTTATAAAGAATTGCATTAAATGAGCATAAATTAAAGTGCACCATTAAAGAAGGAAAATCTCAATAATGAAGAGACATAAGCATCAAATATGAACACAAAAAACTTGATAATGGAGTTCATCCCTCGTGGACTACGTCTTCGGGTCCTGCTCTTAAATGGGTAGGCCTTTTTATTAACTCAACAAAATAATTTGGCAAAATACATAAGTATACCTCATTCTGAAATCAAGTTGCAGAAGTTTTGCTCAGATCAGAAAACAAACAACACCATTGAATTTGTGGTGTCGAATTACCCAAAAATGATTGTCTCCATGCTTCAATCTAACTCTAGCACTCCCAAGCCCAAGAGAAAATCTGTCTCAATTTTTGTGCCCTACAACCTACAATAAATTATGAGAAAAACATCTCGAAATTCGTTCTGATCCGTACCCTCATGCACCTTCCACCAGCATTGGGGGGATGCAACTTTTAAATAATAAATCTGGCCTTGTAAATAATGAAATCCATTGCCCTTGTGGTTGGCGGAGCATGTGTTAAGGTGTTCTTATAAGGGGAGGTCCCAGGGTCGAGCCCGTGGGCCTCCCCTTTTGGGTATTCGTTGTAACAATGTATATATTTGAATGGTTGTTCCCGTCGAGTTTAGCAGTGGTTCTAGATATGATGGTTGGTCGCCAGATTTGGCGAGGTCTCGCTAGATTTGGCGGACCC
>SNQJ01S0065101.1:19654-31995 GCA_010110895.2 Picea sitchensis | reverse complement strand
CTCGGGTTGTCATTGGGCATTTTCCCACTGCCACGTGGCAACCCATGACTGGGCCACGTCAACCACTGTACAATCATCCTACCATGTTATCATATTGTCTGCCAACTCAACCTTCCATGTCACCGTACAAACTGCCACGTGGCTGTACAAAATGCCACGTGGCACATTTTTACCGGTTCATGGAATGACCCAAAAAGGCCAAATATGAGTGACACGTGGCAGCCTCTAGTGTTGCCATGTCACCATGATGACATCAGTATGACATGTTTCGCCTTCATGTGTGTTCCATGTATGTTGTGCAGATTTTGACATCATCTATACTGATGCTGACGTTAGCAGTACGGATTCTGACTCATCCCCCTGCTGACTGGGCTAGGTTGACCAAACTTTGACCACAAATATATTTTGATCCCTAACTCCATTTGATGAGTTGTTTGCGTCGTTGGAAATCTTGTGATGCGCTCTTCGTGATGATGTCATTTTCACTAAGTTTTGAGAACTTTGAATTTTTTCCCTTTCTCTATCTATTGAGGCCATTCTGAGCTTCCTGAGTTGCTTCTGTGAGTTCTGAGTTGTCCTTAGTCTTCTCCGGATCCTTTTTGGATCATGGAAATAGGTGGTAATTTGTGATATTTATCACTATGTTCCCTGAAATTAGGTGGAATTTGATGTGTTAGCACATGAAATGTTCAGGATTCAAAAAAAAATCAATTTTTCTAAATTTTTGTTAGTTTGGTCTTAGAAGGACACCATTGGTATTTGTTAGTCATGTGATCAGTCCTTCCTATATCATTCATTTGTTTTAAGTTATAGGTTTAAGTCATAGGGTCATAATCACAAGGTTTTGATTCATGTCCATGTCCAATAAATCATGTTTTAATTGTCTCTTGAGTCAAGAAAATTGATCATAGTCCATGTGAGAATCTTGGTGTCATGATAGTGGTTATCATCATTAGAAAAAAGGGAAAGTGTTGGTCATACCTTTTGGTTTAAAGGTCATCATTATCAAGTGTTGTGTCTCAAAAAGATATACAAAGAGTTTTCATGTCATATCTAACCATTTGGGGGTCAAGTCATGTGTCAAGTCAACCTGTTGCAAACTCTATTTAAAGTTCACAGCGAATCAAGAAAAGTACACCATGCACTAATCACATACCATTATGTTTTGGAAACGTGGAAATTGGTATTTATTTTTTTCAATGCCATCTATTCATCACTTTTTCTTTAATTCAGTTTCAGAAGGAGGTTTAGCATTTTGAAAAAGCACGCTGCAAATTGGTTTAAATTGTGGCGCTATGAATTTCCTGTAGCAGTTGAAGGTAGATCAAAGGCTTCCAGGAACTGTCAGTTTGGTTTATGCGACAATGACTAAGCTTCATATATACCAGGTACCCTGCTTAAATGTTCAAATTTCATTGCCTGAAGATTGATTATAATCAGACCGTAGCTACTGCAAACTATATGTTCTTTGCAAACTGGGAAATTATGTTTGTGTTGTGAACTCCTTTTTTCTTGGATTAGCTTGCACAGTCTTACCTTTTAAAATTTTGCAGACCTTGTTTTCTTGTTCTCTTTCAAACGAATTATTTGCAGTTATCATTCAACCATAACTCCATCTATTACCCATTCTGCGCTGCGAACTAAGTTTATTGTCTGCTCTAGAAACCCCTTGTTCTACCTAGTCGATAAAACCCTAGCTAATTGTGTTTTCTCTCAGGTCTGAAAGTTGTCTTTTCTCTCAAAGTGTGTATTCCATTCAGACATGTCACTTTGCAAACTCTTCTGATAAAAAACCTAGACTAAATTCATTTGTTGCAAACTTCATTTGTGCGCTGCAAACTGAGAAATCACTCTGCAAATTCTTTATTTTTCATAGTTGCCTTGAATTTTTTCCTGATTGAAGTCTCATCTAGTTTAGGGTTGTCATTTTCTCCTCTCATCTTCTAGTTGCAGTATTTTTCATTCCTGTAGTGTCTCTTTTGCATGAACACTTTTACCAACAAACCCTAAACCATGAAAAATCAAACCATAAACCCTAAATTTACTAGTTTGCATCATGTAATCTGGTAGAAACTATTATCAGAAGGGGAAGGGTTTTAAATCAGCTATCATGGACAATCAACAAGGTAAGAAGGTTCATAAAGGAGGATAAATTTTCATGGTTGAGCCCCATGACCTGCAACTTATAAACTTCGAACCATTTTTCAGAGAAGTATTTCAGAGAGTGGGCTTCTTGACTTTTTGTGAGAAGATGTAAAAAGGGCATCCTGAGGTTTCCACACAGTTTGCACTAAATTTCGATGGGACAAAGACTAAAGTGGGTGCATTGGAGTTTGAGGTTTCAGAGAAAACTATTTCTACAGCCACAGAGATATATGTTCATGGAGAAAGATGGTTTAAGGCCATGTCCTTGAATTCTACATTTTCTAAGGAGTTCTTAAAACCTTAATATCAAGGAGATAACCTATCTAAGGGAGTGCCAAGAAATCATATGCTCGAGTATTTTGACAAAATGCTCAGAGTCATTCAAAGGTATTTTACTTGTGAAGGTAGGTTCAATATGGTCTATCAATACCATATTAGATTGTTACTGCACTTTACTAGGAAAGATTCCTTGAACCTACCCTTTTATCCATTTAGAATCATTGGGAAGATGTCAGATAGAGTCCAAACTAAATCTAAGTAGGTGGATACTAGCGTTTTTCATTATGGTTTGATCAAAATGCTAGTTTTAGAAGAATTGAAAAAGACCAATATTGATTGGGATGTTTTCCTAGTTACATCAGGCTTTTAGTCAGATGTTGTTCATACACCACAATTAAAGAGACAAACACCATTTCCTGCTGAGAAGAATGTGCACTCAGAGTCGAGTAAAAAGAGGAAGATGACCAAAAGGGATAAGTCCATTCGGTCTATTGATAAGATAGTTGAAGGTCCTTCACAACATCCTGATGAAGACACTTCTCCTGTGGCAGAGTCTACACCTATGGGGACATCCTCTAGTAAAGCAAGGAGTTTGAAGGGAAAGAAGCTTGTATTTTCTTCACCTGTTGTTGTAGAAGTTGTCAAGCCTAGAATACCTTTCACTAGATCAGCAGCAAAGAAACATATTTCTGCAAAAGAGGGTACATCCAAAGCTTCAACTCAGCAAACAGTCAAAACCCAACCTCCTAAGCAGCCAATAGAGATTATTGAGATCAACTCTCCTTCTGATGAAAGTAATCCTACTTTCAAAAGACTCAGGAGGAAACTAAAAGATATAAAGGTTGAGAATGAAAAGTTAAAGAAGGAAAACCTGCATGCTAGAATCAAGCTGAAGAACAATCTAGATTTATGTGAAGACGTTGTTGAAAAAGAAAGATACATGGTTAAGAGATCCTTACCTCTGCATAGGTAGCTAAAGAATGTGTACAGTCAGAAAAATAACCTTCCAAGATGAAATTAGGAGGTTGAAATCATAATTGCATCCATTCAAGGAGTAGATATCAAAAAGAAACCTGGATATGTTGGCGTGTGTGGCCACTAGGAGAAGCACTAGGAGAAGATGAAGATGAGGCATCATTTCTGCATCAACATAAGCATTTTTCCATGATGTATTTTATTTGCATGATTATAACCCTTAGGAATGACTTTGTCTTAGGTTGTTATTATCATACTCATATGCCTTTTTGCAAGTTAATTTATGATTTAGAAGGTTGTAGAAGGTTCTAAAAAGGATTGAAGGTTTTTTGTACAGTTTTGATATCAGATGACAAGTTTTGAGGGAAAAGTGACACCTACAGGAAATTTCCCAGTGCATGTTGTTGAAGGCACTGCGAACTGTTTAATTTGATACGGTTTGTAGCACACTTGCTGCAAACTTGATAGTTACGTGGATTTTGAGATGTTGAAGGCTGTAAGCTGTCAGATAAGGTTTAGATAGCTCCTCAAGAATCAATTAGACATCAAGGGACACATGCCCCTAGGATCTAGCTTCAGTTAAGATACATGCAACTCGTCGGCTGCAGTTGTATTTAATACTGCCAACAGTCTTTGGGAATATAGCATTTTTGTTAGATTTTATGTCGTTTACCTAGTGTCATGCCTCTCTAAGGCACGTGATCCTATGTAGGATCTAGGTGGCAAGATCTAGGGATATTTTGAATGTAATTTGTTATTTAATGTGTAATGTAACTTCATTAGAGGGTTTGAATGGTTGTAGACTGAGCTCACATCTTTACTCTCAGCTGTAAAAGTTTTTCAGACTGTATGTACTCGGACTTAAGAATCTTGAACAATTAATGATCAATTTCTTCTCTTTACCATACTTTATGTTTCATATTTTCTTTGATGCTTGCTATTGATGAAGGATTCATCTTGGTACTTGTTCTTGATGCAATGAAAGATTTACTATGTTTTTACTAGTGAAAGTGTTGTTCAAGTAATTTATCTTGTTGACTAGGAAGTTTCTACTTGATGAGTTTTCTATTGTATGTGTTTTAGAATTACCTGATGTAACCTGATGCATGTATTCCACTTTTTCTGCTAAGTCTTCCATCTTTTCATTTATATCTTAAACATTTATCTGAGACTATTTAAACCTTGCTTGTTGATATATATTTTTTGGAAGTTTTGTGTTGATGTTTAAACTAAGTTCCTCACCCATTCACTACATTTTGAAATAAACTCTTATCTTTACAAACCTACAAGTTTTTATGATGGGTATTAGGCTCACACCTATATCAGTCTAGTTGAGACTTCTAGTACTAACACGGTGGATATAGACATAGATCTGTGTCTAAAATTAGCAAAACCAAGGATTCTTCTATCACTTGATCCATGAATTTTTATCCCACTTGCACCTTACACACATGTTGATATACATCTAAAACACATAAATCCAAGCTCGAACATAGAGATCTACATGTTAGAAAATGAATTTAATTTTGTTTTTCCTAAAACCCATGGAAATGTTTTTTTTGAAACAAACTAGTCACTTTGTATGTTTTTTAACTAGGAAGCTTTTAGCACCTATTTCATTGTGATCCATGGACCAATCAATGACATATATGATGCCATAATTTGGGTGAAAAACAAGAAAATGTAACTTTTCTACACTAATTCTACTTAAAATTGCACATAAAAACATTAGGTGGCCTACTTGGTCATGTTGGCATTGACATCTTGATCTGTAAATTTCCATGGATATTCCACTGGATAGTTCATCACAACATATCTAATAAAATTACTAAATCTTTACTATGAAGGTTAGTTTCCTTAGATCTCAAATTCTTTAATTATTGGTTTTTTCTACTTAAATGTATGAAATAGATTAAATGAAAAAAATAGAGAACATAAATAAATACTCACACTCCATCCACAAATAAACACAAGATATAACCTAGGAAACCCAATACATGAGAAAACCCAACTAGAAGGTGAGGCCACTATGCTCTTTTTCTTCAAATGAAAGTACAAATAAATAAGCACTCTCTCTAGAGTTTCCTTTGACACTGTGGCATGTATGGCTACTACATAATCTTTCCTCCTCTGTTATGCTCACAAAAATACCACTCTCAACTATTATGCTCAACTATGGAACAAGATACAATGCAAAAGAATGGAACCCTTCTCCTCTTGGTGACCCAATATTTAACATCGCCCGATAGCCATATAGGTGTAGGGTTTTGGCTTCCTCAACCCTCAATTGTGATAAGGTTTTGGACCTTCTAGAATCTTCTTGAAAGTCCATATGTGTTTATCCCCATATGCATCAGTAATGGGGGTTGATGTGGCATCCACTCGTACCATGGTGGTCAAACTGGTAGGTCAACTTGCGGGAGGCATAAATTTTGCATACAAGCTCTAATTGACACAATTTTTACATCGTTGGAAATTTTTGACCCCAAAAAATGTCATTTGTTGCCTCAAAATGGCTCATGAAGGTTTCAAACCCCATTTTTCCAAACTGGGACCTACCATTAAAATGACCCTGCAACTTTATTCCTCAAAACATTTCCACTATGAAAGCATTGAGATAAATGGCAAATAATATAATGATCCAGTCTAGATCACATCTCCTCTCCATTGATTCTCTAGGGATTCAAGACTCCAATTAGCATCTAAGTAAATTTGTTGAGTTTTTACCCTTTTCCAAATATGGAAAAATCTATTATAACTTAGTTTCAACCAACAATGAGGACAACCGTCACTAGCTGCTATCAGTGAATGTGTGTTGACTCATCACTATTATTCAAGGATAACCATGCCACCTAAAATGACCCACTAGTGGTCCATAAGGGGGTAAACTTCCACTCATGTTAGATGCCTCTCAGTCTTGGGATGTTAAACCATTTCCTTACGCCCAAGGAAGATGAACTCTTAGCCAATCAAAAGTAGTTTTATGTCTTACTCTAGGACCAAAAGGCAGTTTAAGCCTAAATGGTATCTGCTAGAAAACTAGTATCCCTTATGTTCATCGTTGAGGCTACCTCAAGTGGGGTCATAATATTTTTCGTAACATCTAGCCTTAGTCTCATACATATAACCAGATACTACCCCTGGCTACAGTTTAACCTCATGCCCATGTGGGATGGTGAGTTTTTACCTTGTGCAACAAAAGGTGAAAATAAAATAACATTTTTTTCTTTGTCCTCCTCTTTATATTGATTTCCTCATCTTCATCAAGCCTTTTTTCTCTCACGGTGTCATGGATGATGTAGGCACATCAATTTTCAACATATTCGGAAACCCAAGCTATTTTGGCACTTTAGACACATGTGTGCAAGCATATTATCCCAATATTGTCATTAACCTTTGGTTTTGCTCACCATCATCAATTAAGCTTCCTTTACCACCTCTTTCTTTTCTTTCAATCATGTCTTCCTTCCTTGCAAGCCAGGGATATACCTTGGATCTCACTTTTTGTGGGTACATTAGCCTATTGTGAAACACCCTCTTCCTCTTTGATCTTTTTTCTCTCACATTTTCTATTGCCTCTCTTTAATTCTCCCTTCATTTCATTAGTTCCCTTCTTATGTGTTTCAGTGTGTTTCTCTTTCTAGGCTTTCCACCTCTCTTCCTCTTTACCCTGTTGGAAGCTTGTATAAGGATATCTTCCTTGAACTCCTCAACTTCTCACAGTGGCCATGACTACCCATGCTAGTAATCGCACTCCATGTCTAGTCTTTGTCTTGTCCCTAAAATTTTGGGGTAGCTCAAGACTTAGCGTTAGCCCTTTTTGGAGCCCTAGGGGAGCTTGGATGGGTTTTGGTTATTGGTTTTTATCTATTTTCAATGAGAAGTCCAAAATGGCCTTCACTAACACCTCCATTGGTGGTGTTATTCTCAATGTTTTTTTGCAAAGTATCTTCTCTCTCTCTCTCTCTCTCTCTCTCTCTCTCTCAAGCATTCTCCATTAAGTGAATTGCACTAACTGTTTGTTTTGGTTGTTTCTTACAAGAATGGTATGTTGTGCATTATCATTCATCATCCACATCTATATATGCTCTTTAGAATCAATCTAATACATTTATATAGACATGATCAATTTAATTTAAGTAATTAAGATAGGAGGAGTATTAATGTGAAAAAGAAATTAAAACTATAAATATGTCATTTCAATAAGATAGTTTAGTTTATAATATAGTCGAATTCTCAAAAATAATATTATGATGAGTGAGATAGTAAATTATTTTTTTGTTTGTTAATTTGTGCAGGACCCGTTGGCTACGCGATTAACCTGTGGCTTGAGAAACCGTGACTCAGGGGCATCTAAGCCGTCAAAATCACCCGGGGATCGCACCCGGCCTGAGCCACACCAACCCTTAACATGGTTGGATTTTTTGTCCCCGCAGGTTTCGAACCNTTTTTTGTCCCCGCAGGTTTCGAACCGGTGACTTTAACATCACGAAGTGGCTTAACAACACACTCCGTCACCGACTGTCCTACACCTCGGGGACAAATTATTTTTATAAATTAAGAAAACATTCAAAATAGTTTAAACATATTTATATATCATAAACATGAGTATATGTATATATAACCAGAGTTATGAACAACTTAATTCTTATCTTTTAAAATTATGAAACTATTCATATATATATTTATTGAAATTAAGTTTTATAAAATTATGAAAGTGAAATTATAATTTTAATGAATTAATTATAAAGTTTTATTATATATTTGAAATTAATTAATTAATTAGTTTTATATAATTAATTGAAAAAAAAATATAAAGTTTTTCTTTTTCAAATTATACAACATATACAAACTAAAATATTATTTATATGTTGAAAATTTGTCCTTGAAACTTGTGACTGCATTGTGATAAAAATATTATTTATACGTTGAAAATTTGTCCTTGAAACTTGTGACTGCAATGTGATATTTGAATGTTTGATGTTACAGTTATATGCATCAAAACATTCCCTTTTTAATGAACATAAAACGTGACTTGCGCTGTTATCAAAGGAAAAGAGAAATTATAAGTTCTCACACTCTTCGGAAAACAGTAAATAAGTCTTAAAAGGCAACATATAAAGATTTTCAAATTTAGAACATATAGAAACCAGAATATTCTTTATATATTGAAAATGTGTCATGGAGACTTGTCACTCAATTGTGATATTTGAATGAAGCGACCTGCATTCTAAACTGGCAAGGTTTTGGGATATCAAAAAGATCATACTTATTTAAGTGAATTCATTTCAAACAAAGTTTTAAAGGATAAATATTTAGATTTGGTGTTCTATGAATTCAGAAAAATTTATAATTTAAACTGGGGTTATATTGTAAATTTAATATTCACCAGAGTGATGTCCATTTAAGGTTCATTCAGATATAATTCAAAATTCTTTTATGAATTCAAAATTCTTTTATGTTCACCTCTGGGGTGTATGGCAGTTAGTGATGGAGTCTACTATTAAGGCATAGGGCATCGTGGACACACCTGGAGGTTATAGTCAGTCACACAAAACATTTTGTAAAAGGGCGTGGTCTTAATGTTTTACGTTTTACTCCCCCGTATGGGGTGACCCCTGGTCCTCATGAAACACTCGACACACGTGCGCCCGACGTAGTTAACGCCCATGGCCTCCACCCTTCCTCCCTGTCAACTCAGTATGTGTAGTATTCATTCATGAAGGGGGGTAGTGCGCTTGCACATGAAGGAGGTTTTAATGGCGCACATACATCAACGATCGAGGCTTATCATAGAATATACGAGGAAGCTCAATGCGATCACTTCGATCTTTATGGAACCTTTCCTTGTCACTTCAACTACTTTTATGGAGCTAAGGCATAGCAATTGTTATTTCATTCTGGATTCACATTCAGTTTTCCATTCCTCTCCTGGTCTTTCTCCCTTCTGGTGTTAGGCTATCGTTCTCGTCTGTGTCTCTCCAATGTCGCGCAAACATGGCAAGCCAAAGCGCGGGCCAAACTATTATAGTTTTGCGGCCTTGCACCGTCGACCTGACCCCTCTTCGACCCTCTCTCCACCCCCTATCCCCTTCATCAACCATGTTGACCCTCCTCAGTCTTATCAGAATTGGATTGATGAAGACAATGCAATTACCTACATCGAGGAAGAAATCCCTCTAGTCCCCCCACAAGCCCCTCCAAATTCTCCCCTACACACTTCTTCGGGCCCTCATGAACCCATGTGCAATTCAAAATAATTGTCTAAGAGCGTCGACCCTGTGACAGAAATGGGTGGATGTCTGGTTAAGGAAGAGATTACTCTAGAATGGCTGGAGGAAACAACTATGTTGACTGCACTAGTTGTTAACGAGCCTCCAAACGTTGCAGCCCCTAAACCAGAGGCACCCAATACCCTCAGGTTCTCAGAAGATCATTTGCAGCTCATCTTCGAAATGTGATGGGACATGGCCGACCAATGCCACTGTCGAGATATCCTCAGTCGTTGTCTGGACGTCTTGTTAGATTCCCTTTCAAGCAAGCCTGCCAAGCGACGGTGCCCAACCTGCTGCCAACCGTTCATTTTCACTCCTGCATGGCCCCAGTCTCCCAACAATGAAGGATGTCCAGGGTTTGCCTACTGTCTAGTTTTTTTTTGTTATATTATCAGGTCCAGAGAGGCCACAATGACAATTTGATTTAGGACTAGTTTTGTTTTAGCACTGTGAACAAAAACATGCTTCCATGTTTTGTAGGCCACCTGTTGTGGTTTCCATTTGTATGGAAGAACAGGTGGAAAAAATTTCCATGTGTATTTCCATGAAGACTCTTTAAGAAAATATATATTTTTTCTTTACCAAAAAAAAAAGTTTTAAGTTTCACTCGAATCCAGCAAATTAATTAGTAGTAAAATCCCAAATTGATGTTGTTTAAATAAAGTTTGAAATGCATAAATGGATTCAACACCCTAAAAAACCCCATTGCACTTGGAATATGTAATCTCAACCACTGAAATCTACAATTTCATCCATCTTTCTAAGATTTTGACCAAATTCTGAGCAAAACTCATTGGGAAAAAACACCCAGAAATAAATAAATAAAATAAAAAAATAAAAAATAAAAATAAAAAAAGACATTTCCAGAAAATAAAAAACTACAAAAGCATTATGAAAGACATTAAAAAGGGATGTTAGGTTGTGGTGTACGGAATTATGAAAATTATCTTTAAAAACCAGACAAAGGCCCATTGTAGTCAAAGTCAGACCATTGTTGGAGATATGGATATAACAGTGAACCATAGGATCCATGTTGTTGTTCAAAATAGAGAGTCAAACATGAATCTCTAGTTCTTGAGACCACTAGTAAGCTTAATGGTATTGCTATTTTTATTTTAATTGATATTGTTGCTATTGAAGCTTCATTTCACCTCATGCTTTAGTTAGATGTGGTTTGGTAGCAGCATAGCAAAGTGACTTTGATAAGGTTGAAATGGCTTCCGGGCATAAACAATGTGTTGGTCCTTCCCTGTGGAGCTGTAATGTGGATCTGGGAGTATGCAATACAAAGATAAATCTGTATTCCACTACTCTTGGTTCCTATGATTTAATCCTAACACTGGAATGGCTTGAGGCCCATTCCGTCGTTTTTTTATTGTTGAGGCAAGATGTTTCATTTTCAAGATGATTTGGGAGAATCATATTTCAATGATTCTTCAAAGACAAAAGATTCTTGTTTGGCAGAGATTGTTACCAATTGATATCAACAACCTTGCAGTTGATGCTTAGTTTGATGAAACAATGTCATATTTATGCAGTGATGGTTTTGAATGAAGGTGAGCAATGATTTTTGGCGAATTCTGTTTCCAAATGTATAGTACACTTAGATGGCTATCTCTATGCACCATGCAATAAGTCAATCATTGGTTTACTACCATTCCATCATGTCCGTTGGACACATTATTCACCACTAAACATACAGGATAGGAATGCAGTAAACCAACCAATGATTGACTTACTACATGGTGCATAAAGATAACCAAGACATACCAAGACTCCCATCTAAACTGAAAGTATGTTTCTCTATTGAACTCAAACTGACAGAACCCATATCCAAATTAAAGCACCCTGCGACTTTAGAACTAGTAAACTCATATCCAAATTAAAGCACTGTGGTGCTTGTTTCCAACAAATATTTATTCCACCTATAATATCAAAAAACACCTAACCTTCAATCCCATATAGAAAACTTGGATATTAAACCCTATTACAATTTAACTTCTTATTCAAATTAAACATAATCTTCAATGTCATATATATAATATCAAGAAATACCCAACCTTCAATCCCATATATATAACTTGAATATTAAACACTGATCACAATTTAACCTTTTTATCCCAAAGAAATCATAAAATATAATTATTTTTCACCTCTCTTTATTTATAATTGAAATTATATATAATCATTAATTTTCTAAACTTAGTATCAAACTATTATTATATATTTAAATTTATTCACATAAAATTAAATTATATAAAAAATATTATCACTTTTTTTAAAATCTTATTTTTCAAATTATATAAAAATAAAATGATTAGTTCAATTTATAATTTTATTTTTCAAAATCAACATTTACATTCTATGTAAAGGAGGTCTCAAGTTCCATTCTCACTCGAATTTACTTGTGCTCCATGCTTGCAGGCTGTGTAACCCACTTAACCAAGAGTTGTCGATTCCCCCAATATTATAAAAAATAAAAATAAAAAACTGTATTCTCTATTTCACAATTATTATGGGTAAAGATTATGAATAAGTTACATATATACTATAAACTATTATTATATATTTAAATTTATTCACATAAAATTAAAATTATATAAAAAAATATTATCACATATTTTAAAACTTTATTTTTCAAATTTAAATTTATTCACATAAAATTAA
>SNQJ01S0065100.1:40731-51942 GCA_010110895.2 Picea sitchensis | reverse complement strand
GTTGTTCTCTGTTATATAGGTTGGTGCCTGTGTGACTGGAAGTTGGTGCTTCCATCCAGTTGGTGTTGGAACACTTAGGGAGTTAGTGCTTCCTTCTAGTGGGTTCTAGAGAAACCAGGGAGTTGGTGCTTCCTTCTAGTTGGTGCTAGAGAATCCAGAGAGTTAGTGCTCTTAGCAAGTAGCAACTTGCATAACAGAGTTTGTAGCTTCATTATGAGTTGGTGCTCATATGTATGATAATGTAAGGAATGTACAAATTACTTATCATATAAAGAAGAAGAGGTTTTTACCCTTTATGGGTTTCCTCAGGAAATATCTGTCTTTGTGTATCTCATATGTGTAAATGATGTTGAATGGTCTATTGCTTACTTCCCTGCATTATTGTGATTGTCATTGAGTGATTTGGAAATAGTTTAAAATAAGTATTATTGTTTAAGCAAGGTTACAACTGATTCACCCCCCTCCCTCTCAGTTGTCCAACAAAAACATGGTGGGGTAATCCAAGCAAGTTAAAATATGATACCCATGGTGTATATTCCACAACATCATGTGATTCTCATATCATTTATATCTCCATGATGCTCTGTAGAATGTTCAGTCGGAAAAATTCTACTCATTTTATAGTAGAATGGGTTCCCATCATCCATGAGGTTGTTGAGAGTTACACTTTTGATTGGGGAAAAATGCTATCAGACAATTTAGCCAAGGAAATTATGGACTACAAGATTCTAAAATCTAAAGGAGAACACGCCTTGTTTTATATGTTTTCATTCATTATGAAAGAAATCTATTTCAGGACTCCATTTCCTCTCATGAATTGGAGCTAGACTCCAACTATCACTGAGCCCATACATTTTTATCACTCTAAATTACGGGAGGAAAATTAAAAGGACTTCTTCTATGAAATTTGTCATAATGTAGTAATCCCAATTCATGAAGCTATCTATGGATAGCCTCCCCCCATAATTTCATATCAAATCATTGGAAATTTAGGTGCTATCACAAATTGGTATGTTGAGGAAAATGTTTCTTATATCATAGTGTTTGGTTGTTATTTATCTTCGCATGCTCTTCACATATTCCTACCTGACAAACTAGTTTGTAGAGAAGTATCTTATCAAACAGTCTTAGGAGGAATAACTAAAGAATTGAAGGTGACACAGAAGAGAGTGTGGCCAACCTTTCCCATATAGGTTGGCGTGTTTTCATTATCTAAATTTGGACACGCTAAGGTTGAAGCTTCAGCCTTAGAAGATATCAAATTGGTTGATATTGAGTATAATAGGCATGATCCTCATAGGGTGGTTGAAAATCATCTAGATCAATTCAATATGAAAAGATATATACATGAAGATTCCCCCTATGAAGAAATTTTCAGAGTAGTAAGATCATACGATGAAGTTGAAAGAAGATTTCAAAATATTCCTCAAGATCAACAGTCAGACTTCCTCAGTTTTCAGAAGCACACAAGGAATAGTTTTCCGAAGCTATTGCAGGGAGAACAAAATCTAACTTTACAAGTGACAGAATTGACAGAGCCCAAGCAACATAGCTTGCCTGAGGACAAGGCTAAGGAAGGGGAGAAGAGCTCAGATACATTATCCAAAGATTCAATAATATTAGTACCCAGTAAAGATGAGAAAAAAAATTTAGCATCATTTGAGGATTTGATGAATCACGGGCATACTTTTCCTTTCTCATCGCCAAATACTGAAACTCCAATGAAAGATGTCATAAACCCAAAAGTATCTATTGCACCCAGTTCTCCCATACCATCATCAACTCCTCTAGGAACAAGTTTTGAGTTACCTAGTTCATAGATTATTAATATAGATGACCTCACACCTATTTAACTTTAAGAAATGCCTCCATCAAATTTATTTTTCAACAAGAAAAATAAGGCTATCATAAGAAAGGAATATCAACAGAAAGAATGAGTAATTACCAAAAAGAAGAAAATGATATATGATGGACAAGGACAGAGTGACCCTGAATTTGAAAAATAAGTTACAGACTCATTGGGAGCCTTTGAAATTGCTAACCAGTGGTCAGTGGATAATCTCACAAAAAAACTGGAACAAAAGCGTCTTCTGGTTGAACAATTGCATAATGATATGCAACAGATGGAAATGACTGCCAGAAATAAAATCAATTTTGAGACAGAGCAAATCAGACAGGGTTTTAAGCAACATATAAAGCAGTTAGAAGACAAAATGGAATTAAGTGTTCAAAATAAACAGGTGAGCAATATTGTGCTTTCCTAGAGAGACAGGTTAATAGAGGAGTTGCAATATCGAATAACTTTATTTGAGAACACAGGAATGGATATCACTTCATTTAAGAAGAAAGCATCTGAAATAAATGGAAAGATGGAAACTATCCAGCAAGACCTATACCAAAATATGGATATTATTCAAAGACATTATCAAGTGATTAATAATTTCTTAAACAATATTCATGAAAAGGAGACTAAAGCATATATATCCAGGTCCAATTCCAAGAATTCATAGTATGGAGACAAAAAATCAATGTACCTGGGCTTGCCCCTTTTTCACAGTATGAGCAGATAAAGGGAGAAATGGCTTTAAAGGTCTGGGAAACAAATTTTGAAGAAAGTAAGAAGCTGGCTAGAGAAGCAAAGGAATCTTGTCTTAACACTCTCTCAGTTGTAGAGCTAGAAATGGCTAAGTTTGATGGCAGTGTTATCCCTAATACACTTGGACAAATAGAGATTGAAAGGAGCAAAGAGAATTCAAAGAAAAATAGAGAGAGTGTACAAAGTGTTATACAAAAGGTATATCATGTTGATTTATAAATTATAAATGATCTGTTGGTAAAACCAAGCTTACAACATCAGGTTATAGCACAGGGAGTGGTGAAAATTCAAGAGAAAATAACTTTGGTACACAAAAAGGTTTTCGCATTTGAGTTGAATGAAAATGACAAACCTTCCAAATTTGTTGTGGAATTAATGGAATTGCATGTTCAATTGAACGATCAGGAAAAACCAAGTACGTCTGCGAGCATTGAGAAAATAAAGGACAAGTGAAGTGCCAACAAACCGAAGAAATCTCAGCAAATTAAGAAAATAATGCATTGTATCTTTTAGTTTTGATTATATTCTATTTTTGAGATCAAAGAGTGTGGAATGTCTAACTAATTTTGGTTAAGACAATTTTGTATAAATAAACAGATCTAATATCTATTCAAGGCTTCTTCTTGCCAAATGTAAAATAGAACTTCAACTCATTTAATATCAATATAAAAAGAGAAGACATAGATTCTACGTCTCATTTTTATTGAGTTATGTGCTTTCCTTGTATTTCCATTTCCATTTTCCCTTGTATTTCCATTTTCTTGATGACACTTGTGAGTGGAAATACACAAGAAATGAGCATTGGGAAAACAGTGTTGAAACACTATGATTAAACACCGTGTTTCAACACCATCTTGTGAGAATGATTTAAAAATGCCCAGGTAATTTAATAATTTATCCAAACTGTAGTTTGTGAGTAAGCTCAAAAACTGAAACACAGAACTATTAATCTGCTCTAACTGGCAATCACTAACCCAAACAATCACTCATCATGACCTATAGCCTATACTATCCTAGAGGTTGGGTGGGGTTGTGGTCTCTATCACTTATCACGATGACACTTGTGTGACATGCGTGGAAACACACAAGCAATGAGAATTGGGAAAATGGTACTGAAATGCCATGTTTCGGAACCAGCTTGTGAGAATGATTTAAAAACGCCTAGGTAATTTAATAGTTTATCCAAACTATAGTCTGTGAGTAAGCTCAAAAACTGAAACATAGAACTACTGATCTATTCGAATTGGCAATCACTAACCCAAAAAATCACTAATCATGACCTGAAGCCTCTGCTATCCTGGAATTTGGGTGGGTTTGTGGTTTCTATCACTTATCAAGATGACACTTGTGAAACACGCATGGAAACACACAATCAATGAGCATTTGGAAAACATGTTGAAAATTCGTGTTTCAACACCATCTTGTGAGAATGATTTAAAAACACCCATGTAATTTAATAATTTATCCAAACTTTATTATGTGAGTAAGCTCAAAAACTGAAACACAGAAACTACTGATCTACTCCAATTGGAAATCTCTAACCCAAACAATCACTCATCTTAACCTGAAGCATCTACTATCCTAGAGGCTGGATGGGGTTGTGGGCTCTATCATTGATCAAGATGACACTTGTGAGACGTGCGTGGAAACACACAAGCAATGAGCATTGGGAAAACGGTGTCGAGACACCTTTTTCAGCACCAACTTGTGAGAATGATTTATAAATGCCCAGGTAATTTAATAATTTATCCAAACTGTAGTCTTTGAGTAAGCTCAAAAAATGAAACATGGAACTACTAGTCTACTCCAATTGGAAATCACTAACCCAAAAAATCACTCATCATGACCTGAAGCCACTACTATCCTTGAGGTTGGGTGGGGTTGTGGGCTCTATCATTGATCATGATGACACTTGTACGACATGCATGGAAACACACAAGCAATGAGCATTGGGAAAATTATGTTGAAACACCGTGTTTCAACACAAGATTGTGAGAATTATTTTAAAACACCCAGGTAATTTATCCAAACTATGGTTAATCTCAAAAAATTAAACACGTTACAAAAAACTACTAATCTACTCCAATCACTAACCCAAACAATCACTCATCATGACTTGAATCCTCTGCTATCCTGGAGGCTGGGTGGGATCTATCACTGATCAGGATAATCCCTACTAGCATATGCACTTAATGAATCCCCAAAAAAACTATGCTACTAGTGGAGCGGAGAACCATGATCCTATAAATGATAAGAGATTAATATTATCCTTGCACAGTCGTGACAAATTTCAAAATTTGCATAGAGGGCTCAAAATCCACTTATGACTTCCCCGATATCAAGATTCAAGGTGTTGCAGGGGCCAGTCTGGAAACTAGAAACGTTGACACATAGCAACCGGTGTTGGATTACTGAGAGGGGGGTGAATCATTAATAGAGAAATTTAATCCCTTTTCACCATAAAATGCAAGTGTTCTATCAATGTAGCATTATCATCCAATGGTTGCAGAGTAAATAAACAATTAACAAATGAGCAATCACACACATACACAGTACACCAGTGTTTTACGTGGAAACCCAAAGTGGGAGAAAACCACCAAATTATTTTTCTTATATGTCTTTAAGAATTACATTCATTGGAAGCACCAACTTCATTTGTTTTCCATATGCAACTGGAAGGAGGCTCCAACCCCCTAGTTTCTCAGGCTACAACTTGAGGGAAGCTCCAACTCCCCAATTCTCTAGCTACAACCAAAAGGAGGATACAACACCCTATGTTCTTTGGCTACAATCGAAAGGTGGATACAACCACCTGTCATTGCCCCATCCAACCGTCCTCACGTATAAGTAGAATGATGGAACCATTGTCACACTATCACTGTGAGATATACTATTGTAAACCTGTACCAATAAACCTGCACCAAACAACCTATACCAATAACCTGAACCCTGCATCAACCATGCATCAACCTGTACCTCAACCTGTAATAAACTTGTACCATAAACAAGTGCATCAACCATGCACCAACCTATACCAAACAACCTGTAATCAACATGTACCATAAACAAGTGCATCAACCATGCACCAAACTGTACCTCAACCTGTACCATGAACAAGTGCATCAACCATGCACCAAACTCAGATTCATGAACAAGTGCATCAACCATGCACCAAACCCTGCATAAAATAAAACCTGTACAAACAACCTATCCAAACAACCTTATCAAAACAACCTGTTCATCAATATTATCAACCAAGTCATTTACTCACCAAGATCAATCACCAAGAAAATCCTCAAAGATGTGCCTCAACCAAGCATAACACAAAAAACTCATAATCATCACCAAGATCACATAAAGCTTCTAATAATATACCAATACAAGTATGATACATCATCCATAAAACATGTGTCAACAATACTACTAACAAGTGCCTCCAACCATGTACCAAGTATGTACCAATCATGTATCAACTACTCATCAAGATGTACCAACATCATCAACTATACACCTTCATGTATGTGTCAACTCATCAACTACTTGTTCCAACCATGCACCCACATGTACCCAACTAAAATCCTCATCAATTTTATTATCCAAATCTGATTTGTAACACTTTAATAGACCTGGTGAACAGATCATATACCTTCAAACCTTCCTTAACTTTTAAATACAAGAGACTAACATTTTCATAAACTTCTTACTTTTAGTCTCTACATGACTACTCTTGAATAGTCAAAACCCTAACTTGTGGCCACACACAACTATGTACCTATAATGAATAAAGATCTAAAATGGTATACAATGTTCTTCAACGTCTTTTATGCAATTCCTCAAGACTTCACTACTTGAACCTCTTGCAAGGAGTTATGGAAAAATGGTGTAATCTGTTGAATTCTTTCTATTCGAGAGAGAGAACTTGTAGAGTGTTTCAGACCAAATATTTGTTATATGGATCTGAACATTGTATTAAAAATACTACATACTGTACTCTTACCAATACATTTAGTATTACTAAATTTGAATCTATTATAAATTAGGTATGATGTTTTTTTACCTTGAAACACGTAGTTTTAGACTAGTTTCGTGACTAGCCACAAACCCTACTTTTCACGACGGTAACTCCAAAAACTACAACGACCCACAAGCTGAAATTTTGTATCGCAAATACTTGGATATGTTTCCTTAATGGATTTCCAATTTCACAGCCTGAATCATTCTAGAAATTTTTATATTGCGAAAATGGTGAGATGACATAACAATTACCTTAGAAAGCACTATCAAAAAGAATTTATCCCTCCCTTAAATTTCCTCCTTCTTTACTTCACCTTCCCCTCTGAAAAAATTCGGGTTTAGATATCCCTTTTGGTTACCTCAAGCACTGTAGATATTCAATATGCTCCAAGTTTCATTATAAATGAGAGAGCATTGCCCCTTATTTATACTTTCATGTAGCTTCCCTCAAGGTTACCTTTGAATCCATCTTTAACCCGCTTTCCCTATTCTCTTAGGGTTAACCAATTTCTAATTTCTCCATTAACTATGTTATTTAAATAATTTATTTTCTATTCACTTTGACTTATAGTACACTCATCACTTCACTCTTATTATTTACCTCTAAAATCTCAAACCACTTTGACTACTTTGACCTTTTGGGGCTTCTAGATGACTCATGAGGGTTCTCCATCCTCACATGTAATAAGCAACTCTAACCGTGAGGAGTTAAGGTGGATGTTCCACATATCACCAGAAATGAATGACATGTAATATCCATATAGAATATTCTTCCTACAAATATATCAAAACTCACCATTATCCATCAAAACAACTTAGTCCATTACCCAAACCCTGGGTTCTCCAACTTTCATGGCCATAACTATCTAACAATGAGAGTTATGTGGCGCTCCACATACCACTAGAAATGGAATGACATGTACCATCCATATAGAATATTATTACTCTTTCAAATATATTAAAACTCATACCATTATATATATGAAAACAATCTTACTTGGGTCCATTACCCAAACCTTTGTGCTACCAAAATTCACTACCGGACTTTCTCCAAGGGTTGACATCAATCACTAAGGGTTAGCATCAATCTAAAATATCACTCTTGAATGGTTGAAATCAATGAAAAACAACAACCCATACCAATTTTCCATCAACGTAAGCCAACTTTTTGAAAATCTCCCCCTTTGGCATTGATGGCAACACCAACACTGATGTAAACACTTAGTGATGATAACATTCATGCTTATACTCATCATCAATGTTTCTATATCTCCCCCTTTGAAATCAATGTAAAAGGGTATCTCCCTTTGGGGCTACTCCCCCTGACTGAACTCTTCTTGGGGTTGCTCCCCTTGTCTACATGTCTTTGATTTTTATTTGTGTTTATAAGCCTTTGATTACTCTCTCTCCCTTCATATGAATAATATCTCCCCCTTTGAAAAAGGGCATCACTCTGAATTCATATCGCTCATTCTTTCCTTGTGACAATCGCTCCCCTTGGAAACATGCCTCTATTCTCTCTCTCCAAGCATTTACCTTTGCATTTGATAAATATCTCCCCCTTTTTCATTAATGGCAAAGGTATATTTTCATCCGGGGCTGCTCCCCCTAACATAAATCTTCCTGAAACTGATCTCCCAACCTGAATTGTCCTATTTATGGTGCTTCATCGTGTACACCCGAGACATATAAGATAAGCATTCAAAATCATTCATTTTGGAGTAGAAATTGCTCCTAGTCTCCGGTGAAGATACTCAAAGGGTTCCTGTGGAAGCGGTTTTGTAAATATGTCTACCACTTGTTCTTTTGTGCCCACATGTTCAACTCTGATGTTCTTCTCTACAACCTGTTCCTGTAGAAAGTGATACTTTATTGGAATTTGATTCATCTTGGAGTGCATCACCGAGTTCTTTGAGATACTGATGGCACTTTTATTATCATAATAGATTGGAATGGGCTCATCATACTCAACCTGTATATCTGTCAGAGTTTGTTTCATCCATAGAACCTGTGTACAACATGTTGTTATTGCAATATACTCTGCCTTGGATGTAGACAAGGATATTGATGATTGTTTCTTGCTTAAACATGACACTAAACACTCACCCAAGTAGAATGATGCTCAACTAGTGCTTCGTCAGTCATCAATGCAACTTGCCCAATATGCATCTTTGTAGGTAATAAGTGATAGATCCTTTCCTTTTGGATACCATAATCCAAACTCTTATGTTCCTTTGAGATATCTGAAAATCCTCTTCACTGCTAATACATGTGATTCCTTTAGTGTTGCTTGAAATCGTGCCACATGTCCAACTGCATGCATTACATCTGGTTTGGATGTTGTCACATATATTAAGCTACCAATCATTTACCTATATTACCTCTGGTCTGTAGACTTTGAATCATCATATTTTCTCAGCTTTCAACTGGTTTTCATAGGAGTGGTAACTAGTTTGCAATCTTCCATTATGAACCTCTTTAGCATTTCTCTGATATACTTGTTTGATAAACAAAAATTCCTAGGTTTCTTTGACATATCTGAAGAACCAAAAAGAAGGATAGTTCTCCAAGTAATGACATTTCAAATTCATTATGCATATCTTTTGCAAATGTTTTGCTTAACCTATCATTAGTAATTCCAAAACAATATCATCAACATAAATTTCAATTAATAAAATACTACCTTGAGTTACCTTGATGTAGAGGTTGTTGTCTGCGCTTCCTTTCCATAGTTCGTAGGGAGTTTTTTCATTGTTGTTTCTCAACATTACTCTATTTTGAATGTGAACTGTTGTATGCATTGCATGTGTCCAAAAACTATTTGTCATTTTGGAATCCATTAGCATTGTTCGAGCCATTTCCTCTGTAATTATCATCCATTATGATAATGTTCATTTGTCTCTGAACCACTCTCTGAACCAATCTATGAATCCATTCTCTCTTCCACTTTCATATATCTATCCAAACTTGCTAAGTGTTCTTAAGAATCCATCTCTTTTCATACTATCCAAGACTCTACTTGTGCAACTATCCATAATGTTGACCCATTTATCACTATACTATCATGAAGTCTTGATTAATCTATCAAATTGTACTTTTGATAACTGATTGCTCTAAATATATATTCTCAAACTCTACAAGTTGCTCGAAGGATGGTTCTTTGGTCTGTCACATATATTGCATAGACTCCCCATGTCTAATATTCATATTACTTGAGAGTCTCTAAGCCGGATGGATTAGAACAATTCCTTCTTTGATGTGTATTCATCAACATCTTCATTGGTAGATTCATCATCATCTTCATTGGTAGATTCATTATCTCTCTGAGCTCTAACTTCTTTCTTTTTGTCTGTGGACTCATATTTCACTACAATGCCTAAAAGTATAATCTCTTGAAAATGTTCCTTATTTACCTGTCCTTCCTTTCTTTCAGTTATTTTCCAAACCTTTTTGTATCTGACATCTTTCTTTTTCTCTATAGAATTTTCTTCATCACATTTTATTGTCAATCTTGTGATCTCTGGTCCCTGGTATTTGTTCACCTGTTCTTCCTATTTTCTTATCCATACTTTCTTATATCTGATATCAATGTTCTCTTTCATGGAAGTATCGATCATGCTTCTACAATCACTGGATATGTGCCCATAATTATTATCACTGAAATTTCATCTGCAACATTGGACACAAATGGTTACAGAAATCTAGCAATGCCAAACAACTATCAGTTCACTTGCAACACCAAAATGCATTTCCAAGAGCTAAAAACTATACAAATTGGGGAAAAATTGGCATGCGCCATCTCACTAAAGGAAGTGTGTGCACAGTGTGCGAGCCAAAAAAGCATGTAGAGTGCACAATGTGCCATATGCGCGACTGTGTACAAGAAAATCCATGCACTTCTGTGAATGATACATTTATGGTTCTTGTCAGCCCCTAAACCACTTATGGGCCAGCTCCCAACTTGATTTGACCCTCAAATCTGAGCTGATTCCAAATGGGGGGTTGGTCAAGGACCAAAGGGTGCCCTAAAGGGCCCCTTGTTCACCAAGAACCAGTTGAATATTTCCTTGAAGACATGCTATAAATGGAGGCCATGGGTGAACTAAGAAATTAATATTTTCATAGTATTGTTATGTTGCCTCAATCCTCCCTTGAGAATCCTCTTTTCTCCTTGGATCATTCTAGCAACATTCCAATAGGTCATTCCACTCACCTCTTAAGGGAATAAGAATTGATTTCTTCATCATTTTATTTCTTTTCTACCATTGTAATAAGAGCTCTCCATTAGGGAAATCAAGAGCCCTCCAAAAGATGAAGAGGTGACTCATAAGTCTTCCTTTCTCTATGATGTTTTGCCAACTAATATAGTTATCCATTGGTGGAATAATCTTAGTCATTGGTTAATTGTTTTTGGTTCAAAGTTTCTTATGCATTCTAGTGTTATTTCCTTAGTTGTTTTTAGTTTGTTTACTTGTTTATTTCATGTTCTTGAATTGTTTAACTCATGCAATAACCTCTATCTTGTCTAGCAGGCCCAACTAGACATGCAAGAGCCCTTGTTTTTCTCACCCAAGTGAAAAAACAGACACAACAATAATTAT